>PITA01011291.1:0-67432 GCA_004023965.1 Spilogale gracilis | reverse complement strand
AGGAAGGAAGGAAGGAAGGAAGGAAGGAAGGAAGGAAGGAAGGAAGGAAGGGAGAAAAGAAGAGAAAAGAAAAAAGAAAAGAAGAGAAATCTCACAAGTGATTCTGTTGCATCTGTTTACTCCCTATATTCCAGAAGATAACAGGCTATTTACTCAAAAGTCATAAACAAAATGTTCCTGGAAAAGCCTGGGCAAGGCACACAAGCATAGCAGCATGTTGTGTTTAGAACACTAATGGGATGCAGTAAACATCATGGGGAGAACAAAATCAAGGCTAAGAAAAATGAATGGACAGGACCATGAAATGATGACTATATTACATAGGATGTCTGGAATTTGGGGGATCCTGGTAGCAGGGGCTGTGGTTCAGAAGGTCAGGTATCTTTTTGGAAACTATTCTGATAGTGCTGTGGATTTTAGGAAGGTGAAATCTAGAAACCTGGTCAGTTGTATGGTATGATATATGGTAATATATCAGTTTTTACCCTTTTGATCCTGTAGCTGCTGTCCCTGCCCAGCACCATGAGAGAATATCATACAACATAATGCTAGCCTGGGCAAAAGGGCCAAATTCAAAATTGATGGTTTCTAATAAATGCAGATCACTTTCACACCATCATAAAGTCAAAAAGTCATAAACTGAGCCATCATAAGGAGGGCACCATCTATATGTGGGATAGAGTGTGTAGAATAGTGTCTGAAAGTGACCGGTGCTCAAAAAAAACTACTTTTCCTAGACCGCTTTTCCCCCCATTAGTTGAGGTGAGTTAAGTACCCTTTCAGGAAATAGTCACTGACCTGCTGTCTGATTCTTCTCAGAAGAGTGTTGAGTGAACTCTCCTCTCCCAAACACATAGCCTATCCCTACACCTCAAAGAATATCTTCTTCAAGGAAGAATACTTCAGATAGAATCATAACATACTGGAGAATAATATTCCATTTTATACCGTTGGAGCCAGTGGTCCTTTCTGATTTCAGTTGTGCCACCAGCTAACTGAGGACTCTCAAACAACCCCCCCCCTCTCAATTTCTTTTCTGAAAAATGGCTGTGCAATGACCCTACATTGTTCATCTGAAATAATATGAGTAAAATGACATTCAGTTCCCGGTGTGTGATATCAAATAATAAACTCCAAACAATATCCACCTGATGAAACCTTTTGCTGCCCAGATTCTAGCAGCTGTTGTGTCCCCCATATCAGTGACATGTTTTGCGACCACAAGAACTAATTAGTGGATGAGATATCTGAAAGAGCTCATTTGCCCAGGCTCCTCCTGGTGCTTTCTCAAGGGAAGCTTGATTGGGTTGAGCCTTGGATGATGAACAGACTTATTTCCTGCTATGTTCTTTGGCATGGTCTGTTGCCTGTTCCAAATCCTACACACTAGACTGGTGGTTCTCGAAGTCTGGCATCTGGGCTAGCAATATCGTGAAATTATCAGGGAATTCTTTTAGTCATGAAAATTCTCAGGTACCAGCTTAGAATTACTGAATCAGGCTAATTGCTGTCAGGTCCAGGAATCAGTGTTTTAAGAAGTCCTCCAGGTGATTCTAATGCATGCTGAAGCTTGAAAGCCTCTACTTTGCATTCTCTTAATCACATCCACAACCAGTGGCAGCGTGGTTGGAACTCGTTAGAAATCTCGGGCCCACCGCAGCCATGGTGCATCAGATCTGCAGTTTAACAAGACACCCCAGTAATTCATATGCACATGGAGGTAAAAAGATGCATGGGCCCAGAGAGAAACGTCATTACATGTAGACAATCAGGTTATCTATACAATAGTGTATTAAGAGGGACTCTACATGCTTACAGCTGTATTCTGTTTAAATATTCTAAGATTATCCTCATACTGACTATACCTCCTTACAGTTCCTACTCAAACACTTACTATTTTTATTTTTTAAGTTTTAATTTTTTATTATTTATTTATTTTTTATTCTTTGTTTTGATGACCCCACAGGTGCCCAGGGGGTTCCCACCTGCCCCCCCGCCAGGATACTGCGGGGGGCAACATGCACACAATGCATGGTCCAGCGGGCCACCGGGTAGCCCAAGTTTTTATTTAAATTACAGTTAGTTAACATATGGTGTAATGCTAGTTTCAGGTGTACAATTCCATGGTCAGTCCTTCCTTACAACACTGGTGATCATCACAAGTGTGCTCCTTCATCCCCATCACCTATTTAACCCACCCCTCAACTCACCTCCTCTCTGGTAACCATCAGTTTGTTCTTTATAGTTTATAAAGGTTATCCTTAGAAAACTGACTAACATAGACTTGGAAGGACATGCTGACATTCTGACCTCATGCAATATATGTCTGACCAATCATTAATCTTTACTAATAGAAATATAGTTATTTCTTTCTCATTGCTATGTATACTCAACTGTATTCTGTACACTATTGAAGTTGCTTCTCCCTACAGACACCATAAGTGAAACCTGTTGATTATACAAAGCTTTTTTCTAACTAACTTGTTGAGAGTTACTGTGTTATTGTTTGTCAAGGAAGAAGAGTATTTTTTAAATTATTGAAACACTTTATATTAAGAATTCTACTTATTCATGATTATCAAAGGATGACTTTCTCTTTTTGATTTGTCAGATTTTTCTTTCTTTTTTTTTTTTTAAAGATTTATTTATATATTTGTTTGACTGAGAGGGAGATCACAAGTAGGCAGAGAGAGAGAAAGAAGCAAGCTCCCTGCTGAGCAGAGAGCCTGATGTGGTCCTCCATCCCAGGACCCTGAGATCATGACCTGAGCCGAAGGCAGAGGCCTTAAGCCACTGAGCTACCCAGGTGCCCAGATTTTTTTTCCTTTATCCTACATTTGTTAAACAAAGTATTTCCCATTATGGCTGTGAGTTAGTTAGACTTTGAGACTGTCAACAAAGACATTTATTTCTTTATGCATGATTGTTTTATTATCTGCATTTTGTAATTTCAGTATCTGAAGTTCCTTTGGTTCTACTTGTCTTCCAATTTTCTTCTGGTTTTAACTTCCGAACTCAAATTTCCTGTGTTCTCCGTTATTTTTAAATTTACATTAAATATTGCATGTGAGAAAAATTCAAGAGGGTTTTGAAGTATATTATGAAGATAGTATATCTTTCAGAGAATATATATTTTGCTTCTGTCAGGTACCAGAAAGCATTACCAGTCTGCAATTACTTCAAACAAGTTTAAGTTTGAGATTCCTTGATCCAAGAAAGTGAAATGTGAACCCAAATTCCATGTACCGGCTCCTCTCACTTCTACTTTCCCTTAACGTTGAGGGTACAGCATTTGGGGAGCCCCAGCTTATTGTGGAGATAGTTTGTTAAACTGGTTCTGAATTCTAACCAGGAAACATATTCCATGGTTCTTTATTTTAATATATGGATGTTCTTTCTTACTCAGAATGACCTCCCTCTTCCAGCTGCATGAGATATGAATTGATGATTCTAACTCTAAAGTAAAATATATTGGCTTTACTGAAGCAGTGGCAGAGAGGAGTTATAGTTATGGAAAAATACAGCTCTGGACTTTAGAAATGTAGGTTTAGTCTTAACTGTCACTAACTCAATGTGATCTGGGCAAAATACCTAATCCCCTAGGTTTTAGTTTCCCTTTTTTTATACCATGAGGTGGCTTGCTGAACTATTAGTAAACATTCTTGGAATAATAATAATGATACAAAAACTTTATTGATCCAATATGTGAAAAAATTCTGCAGAGTGCCATAGGATTATGAGTATTATATCATTTTATCCCTTTAAGAACCCAGTAAACAGTCTTATTATTATTCATGTTTTACCAATGAAGGAATGAAAACTCAGTTATGTAATTTTCCAAATGTCATATAGTTAAAATATGCCAGAGCTGGGGTTTCAAGTAAACTATATGACCCTGAAGCCTTTGTATTTCACTCTCTTACACTCTTATTCTGGTTAAAGACCAGCTCCTTTTGGCCACCCAAAGGGGTGTCCACATAATACTGCTCACTCCTGAAAATAAAATGGTATTTATAGTAAAATGCTAATTAAATGAGCAATAGGCAAAGGTATTCAGGAAATTAGTCAGTTCTCCTTTTCTTCCCATTTCCTGTGAGTCATTGCTCTTCAAGTGAAATACGATGCCCTCGGGTGAAAAGCTAACTGCTAGAAAAACACCACAAGCCATGAGAAATTGGGACAATAAGGTCTTTCCTGTCAAGTAGTGCTTTTGAATTAGATACACAGGCATGGCCACTGTTGAGTACCAGGGAGTCCAGCTGCCTCACTTCTGTCCTTAGACATGTAGCTCTGCATACTCATGTTACTCACTGAAAGCCAATTAGTATTTGCATCTGAAGCATCCTCTTTGGGAACAAATGGCAAACTGGATAATTGGCTGAAAGAACTCAAGGTCATTCATAAATTTCATGCTGCTTGGTTTGACTAAGGAGGCTAAACGAATAACTATAATTAACAACAAATAACTTTTTCTTTATTCATATCTTAAGTTTAAAAGTCCAAGGGCCTCTAAGAAATTAATACATTAACATTCTTTCTTGCCAAACTTCCTTTTTTTGGAAGTTGTGTGATATACAAAGAATGTCCTGATGAGAGACCATTTGTACCCATGGGTGGGGGAAATGAAGAATTAGATAAAAGAAGAATTCACTCTTTGAGGTAGAGGCAGAGAGCAACTAAGAACAGAAAAACCAAAAGTGGGTAGTGATTCATTACCAAAAACATCAGTAGGGTAGTGAATAATCACTGGCTTTGAAAATAAAAGTCTTCAAGATCATTATTTGGGCCTAAAAACCAAGATTTTAGAATCTTTTATGACTCAAGATTGGTGGCTCAGAACACTATGAGTTCTTCATCAAGATGAAGCAAAAGAGAGTCACCAGAGATAGGAAATGAGTTATCAATTGGAAAAGCACAGTAAGAGGTGCCTGGGTGGCTCAGTTGTTTAAGTGTCCAACTCTTGGTTTCAGCTCAGGTCTCTCTCTCAAGGTGATGACTTCAAGACCCATGTGGGCTCTATGCTGGACTTGGAGTCTCCTTAGAAAAAAAGGAAGGGACAGGAATACCAAAGTATATTCAACTCTGCACTTCTAAACTAAGCATCAGTTAAAAATCACCAGCTGTTTCTCAAAAGATACATCTTATTAATTTAAATAATCTTATATCTTGTTGCTCAAATATAATAATGATTAATTCTTCCCTGATTTTTGAGGTGCTCCTTATGGTCTTCATATACTGAGAGAGTATAGTGTAACTGTTATCTCTTGTATTGTTGAAGTCTGTCATATTTTATCTCTAAGAAAACAATCTGTTGATTTCTTGTAGCTTTCAAAAGGAGTAAACCTATGCAGGTAGAATTCAGTGTAACTAGAAGGTCTTAGGGTCCCCCCCATTTACCTCAGGCATATTAATATTGTACTATACTTGAAAGTTCTAGGAGAAATGGCTGTGGTGATTCTGAAGGGTTAGATCTTTGTATTCCATTTTGGAATTGTTACTATTGTTTTCCATAATTTTGTGTATTAAGTTCTCATGGTGTTCAGGTGCTAATAGTTACTTCCACAAGAAGCTCATGAATATTTAAATGTGATGGGGATGATTTCCTGATCTTCTAGGACTCTGCCAAAAGTCATTAGCGACTAAGTTAATCAGATAATATTGGATCTAATCAAATGCTTGGGAGGGTCAGTTGTCAAACATAGCCTATTTGCATGTTGTAAAACATTGACTCATGGGTTAAAATACATAAAGACATATCCACGATTGGCCTTGTGGATGTATAAATCAGAAACAGTGATTTAAAATATTAGACAAAATATATGTAAAAATCTCATGGATAGACATACTAGATTATAAACATTGATTTAGCAGCCAAGCTACTTGTCATATAGGCAAAGGACTCTGTACATTGAAAGTGAATGATTTGCCTGAACAATGCATGAACAGATTATTATCCTCTATCCTCTATCTAATATTTGCTTGCAAATATTAGGGCTTTATATAACATCTTAAATATTACATTAATCTAGATATTTGCAAATATTTTTAAAAAGTCATTTTGTCCTATATCCTTCATTTAACAGTCTGACCTATTTTCCCAAAGTTTCTTCTTAATAGGATATGACCCTTCGAGGATAGTGGAACTCACATTATTTTGTATGATTGTGACTACAACAGAGGATTGTATAATGAGATGATATTGTGTAGGATAGTGTGAAAAGGGCAGAGGGAGAAAGGGGGAATGAAGCCCAAGATCAGTGTGGGAACAGCATAGTACAATTCTCAATGATAATCATACCCATGAATGTCTTTATTATCAAATTAATTTGTTTTGATACTAAATCTATTTAAGAGTTCTCAAAAGGTCCAGAGTTAAGTACTATATTTTCCTTAATTGATGCTGAGATATGAGAAATTTAAAATCCTTTTGTTATTTCTACATTTTTTTTCCCTCTGAGATTCTGGGAGTATAAGGGAGTTCGGCTCAGGAAATTGTTAATAAAGCCCTTGAAGTTGACAAGCCAGTGTGATAAGGGCTCTCAGAACTGGCTGGTTAATTTGCATCTCAGTAGGTTTCAGAAGGTCTAAGTGATTTCCTTGCAATAGAATGGTTGGGATGAATTGTAACCTGGTCAATTCCAAGTTTGAAGACAGACATAGAAACCTTTGCTTTCAATTCATTTTAACTTGACCTTTCTCGATATAAGCAAGAGGGATTATTTTCAAAAAAAGTTTTTTATAGAAAGAAAGAAAGAAATCTAATGGAGGCATTTTCTAAATCACAGTATACTTAAATCAATGAGGTTACATTGAAATAACAATTACAAAACAGATACTGGGTTATTTCTGTGCTACATTATCAAACTTTAATTTCAATCTAGTTTCACCAGGACATATCTGAAGCTAGAATTTTCCTCCCTTCTTCCCTCCCTTCCTTCCTTTCTTCCCTTCTTCCTTTCTTCCTCCTCCCCTTACTCCCTCTCTCTTTCTTCTCTCCCTCTTTCTTTTCTTCTTTCTTTTCTTTTTCTTCTTTCTTTCTTTCTTTCTTCTTTCTTTCTTTCTCTCTTTTTTTCTTTCTTTCCTTCTTTCTTTCATAGCTTTATGGAATATAATTGACATGTAATATATTGCATGTATATGAAAAGTACAATTTGTTAAGTTTTGAATGTGTCTTATGACTCATGAAACCATGACCACAATCAAGATAATAAACATATCCATCATCTTCCAAATGTGTCCTCATGTTCCTTTGAAATACCTCCCTCCCTCTCTCCTCACATTTGCAGGTAACTATTATTCTGCTTTCTGTCACTGTAGCTTGGCTTGTATTCTTTCATTTTATATAAATGAGTCACACAGTATATACTCTTGTTGTTTGGCTTCTTTTAATTATAATTACTGAAGTGTATATTATATAATAAATAAGGTGTAATTATTTTAAGATCATCCTTTTTTTTGTATTAACGATTCACTCCTTTTTATAGCTGAGTAGTATTCCAGTGAATTGGCGTACCACAATTTGTTATCATTCACCTCCTGATGGACGTGTTAGTTATTGGCTATTTTAATAAAGCTGCTAGGAACATTTGTGCACAAGTCTTGCTGTGGATATTTGTTTTCATTTTGTGGGGAGAGGTGGTAAATATGTAGGAGTAGAATGTCTGGATCGTATGTTCAGTGTATTATTTAACATTATAAGAAATTGCCAAATTGTTTTCCAAAGTGGTTGTATTACTTTACATTCCAACCAGTGGTGGATAAAATTTTTAATTCCTTTACATTCCCACCACTGTTCACTTTCTATGAGCAGCTTTTAAAATTTTAACCATTCTAATATGTGTGTGTTAGTATACCATTATCCTTTTAAGATACATTAACCTAACAAGCGATGGTATGGAGCATCTTTTCATGTGTTCATGCACCATTTATATATTTTCTCTGATGAAGTGTCTTTTCATACCTTTTCAACTTTTTTCTTGGTTTGGCTGTTTTCTTCTTATTAAATGTAAGAGTTTTTGTATATTCTAGATATAATCCTTTATCAAACATATGCTTTGCAACTGTTTTCTCCTATAATAGTGTCTTTTAAAGAGTTGAAGATTTTAATTTTGATGATGTTCAATCTTTTTTGTTTTTTTAATAGAACAGTCTCCTTTTTAATTTTTTTTTAAATGAGTATAGTTGACACACAGTATTGCATTAATTTCCAGTATACAACTGAGTCATTTGAGAAGTTGATACATTATGTTGTGTTCACCAATATCATTGACTATATTCCTTATGCTTTGCTTTTTATTTTTGTGACTTAGTCATTCCATAACTGGAGACCTGTATCACTGTCTCCCCTTCACCCATTTTGTCCAGTCCCCTTCGCCCCTCCCCTCTGGCAACCACCAGTTTGTTTTCTGTATTTATGCTCTGATTCTGCTCTTTGTTTATCTATTCATTTTATTTTATTATGTTTTTAGATTTCAATTATGGGTGGAATTTTTTGGTATTTTTTTTCTCAGTCTGACTTATTTTGCCTAGCATAATACTTTCTAGGTCCATCCTTGTTGTCTTAAACGGCACAATCTTGTTTTTTTTGGTTTTTTTTTTTTTGGACATTGTATTTATAAATAGGTAATATAAATATTTTTATATGTACATTGAAATATAAATCTGAACAGACCAATCTTTTCTTTTATGGATTATGCTTTTTGTGCCATATTTAAGAAAGCTTTGTCTAATTCAAGTTACAAGTATTTTCTCATATTTTCTTCCAGAAGTTTTTAAATCTTAGGTTTTACATTAAAATACATTTAATTTTAGCGAATTTTTAATATGGTGTAAGGTATGTTTTGAAGTTCTTTTTTTTTCTTGGTATCCACATACCATATTAATTGCACATCATTAGTTGAAAAGACTATCTTTTTCACTTAATTGCATGTGTACCTTTGTGGAATACCATTTGTTTACATGTGATGGATTATTTCTGAAACCTTCTGTTCCACTGATGTATTGGTCTATCTTTGGGCCAATGCCACATTGTATTGATTACTCTAACTTGTAAGTGTTGAAACTATATAGATGTAATCCTCCAACTTTGTTGCTTTTCAAAGATGTTTAGTCTCTTTTGGGCCCTTTGAATTTTATAGACTAGCTACTTTGTTCTCCTTGGATTTTCAGCTTTGTCTTTTGGGATCTGCCTGCGTTCCCCTACTGTGTGTTGCATACTGGCTTTCATGCAGTAAGTTGGGGAAATTGTGGGCTCACCTTTTCTGTTTTCCATCTCTGAAGAATCACTGTCAAGTTTGTCTAATGCTCAGTGTCTTAAAATTGTTGTTCTAAGCATTATGTTCATTTTTGTCATTGTTTGAGACAGGAGATAAATCTAGTTTTTGCTATTCCATCTTGGACAGAAAGGGAAGTCTGAAAGAATCCCTTGGGCCTCCTCTAAATGAAATTTTTTCTAGACTTCTTTTTGACTTGAATAAGAACTCATCTCTTTTCTTTCTCAGAGAATTGAAATGGAAATTAAGTCAGGTAATTTTTATGTATAAAACTTTGCATTATTTTGCCTAACACATAGCAAACCCTAGATCATGTTGACTATTACTATAGTTACTAATAGTATTGAGAGTAATAGTACTAATAGTACTAAAGTGACTACCCTTACTGACATTGCTTCCTTTATCGCTATTATGCTCAAAAGAAATCTGAGCTTACGTGTTCTCTTCTGCTTTGTGAAATAGGTTTCTTATAGCAGACTGACTCAAACCAGGTCAGCCTGGGCCATCTTCAACAGGTTCAGATTTAGACATATTACTCTAACTTCTATTTTTTTTAACAGAACTTAATAAAAGGCTAAGACTAACAATAAATATGGGCAATCCTTGCTTTTTCTTTCTACATTTTATCTCTCCAGTCATCTAACATTCCTGCAGTGTGTCTAAATGCTATTTTGCTCAACACATTCCAAAACTGATACACAATGCATGCACATGCCAATAGATGATTCATTGCTTGAAATTCTGTCTTCTACTCAATATTTAGAAACATTGGTAAAAATTTCAAATCTGCACTGAAAGAATGTTATAGAACAACTGAAATATATAGGAGGTTTATGTGACACGAGACAATAATCAGCTTTTCATTTTTAAGGAGGTACAGCATGATGTAGCATAGTGATTTAAACATTTTTTTCTTTCAAAACAAAAGCAAAAATGAACTATTGGGACTTCATCAAGATAATAAGCTTCTGCACAACAAAAGAAACAAGAAACAGAACTAAAAGAGAGCCTTTGGAATAGGAGAAGATATTTGCAAATCCCATATTTATTAAAGGGTTAGTTTCCAGAATCTATAAAGAACTTATCCAACTCAACACTCCCAAAACAAATAATCCAGTTAAGAAGTGGACATAAAACATGAACAAACATTTCTCCAAAGAAGACATATAAAAGGCTAATAGACACATGCAAAGATGCTCAAAATCACTCATCATCAGAGAAATACAAATCAAAACCACAATGAGATATTACCTCACAACCTGAAATTAATAACACAGGAAACAATAGATGTTGGTGAAGATGCAGAGAAAATGGAACCCTCTTACACTGTTGGTGGGAATGCAGACTGGTGCAGCCATTCTGAAAAACAGTATGGAGATTCCTCAGAAAGTTAAAAATAGAACTACTTTACATTCCAGCAATTGCAGTAGTAGGTATTTATCCAAAAGATACAAAAATATTAATTCAAAGGGTTACAGGCACCCCAATGTTTATAGAAGCACTATCCATAATAGCCAAATTATGGAAATATCCCAAATGTCCCTCAATTGATGAAAGAATAAAGATGTGGTATATATATATGTGTGTACACACACACACACAGTGGGATATTACTCGGCCATAAAAAAGAATGAAACCTTGTCATTTGCAATGATGTGGATGGAACCACAGTGTATTATGCTGAGCAAAATAAGTCAGTCAGAGAAAGACAAATATCATATGATTTCACTTTTACGTGAAATTTAAGAAATGTAAGAGATGAACATAGAGGGAAAAAGAGAGAAAGGCAAGACATAAAGTCAACTCTTAACAATATAGAAAAAACTGATGGTTACTGGAGGGAAGGTGGGCAGGGGGATGGGTTGAATGGGTGATGGGTATTAAGGAGGACACTTGTGCTGAAGATTGGGTGTTATATGTAAATCATGAATCACTAAATTCTACAACTGAAACTAATGCCACACTGTATGTTGACTAACTGGAATTTAAATATGGAAGAAAGAAAAAGTCTATCCTTTACTCAAGTAAAATGTTATTCAGAATCTTTCTATATCATTATCTATATCTATCATCTATCTGTCATCTATCATCATTAAAGCAAAGGTGCTCTAGTGGAAATATGGGTGGAAAGTTCAAAAGGTGCCCTTTTACCCCCTTCTAACCAGCCCCCACTTCTTTACAAACTCACTCCTTTTCTCTTTTCTGCCCCTAAAACACTCTTTGGAGCACTCTAGATGTTTTTGCCTGTAATGTACACAAAGTCCAGGTGCAGTCAGAAGTGAACTTATACAGGAACTACCTGCCACCTATATGACTTGGGAAAAGTCACTAAACCTTTTTCAACTTTAATTACCTCATTCATAAAACAAGTATAACAGTGTAGGGTTATTTAAAAGATTAGAAATAGATTATAAAAAACAAGAGCATATAATAGAACTCATCTCATTAGGCTTTTTATTAGGTTATTATGAGAAGAAAAGGGTGGATAATGATATAGATTAATCTGAAAAACTATATGTTTCAGGGTTTCTTTTTGACTCATCTTCTGGGCATAATGATGTGTCTGTCTTTCTCCTAAGGATAACCCCAGATTGGCTTTGCTCAAAGGAGGCTTAGGAGAGTTGTATTTGAATATGCTTAAATTGTATGAAAGAGCTTTTGTGAAAAGACTTTTTTTTTTCAACTCAACTTTTTGGATGAAAGGTCCAACAAGGAATGACTGATGACTCATCTGTCCTACAAGGTACAGACATCTGGAAATGTTCTTTGTGGAAAGAGCAGGAGCTGGGCCATCCCATGTTCTCTACCATAAAAGGCTTCAGGAGAGGGATGGCTTGCTTGAATTTGAAGTGCTTACAGCAGCTGGAAAAAATGACATGAGGCAGCAGGTTAGAAGAACTGCACCCATAGTCCCCTCCTGTGGGGGGCTCTAGGAGCCATTTCTCAAAGACAAATATCCCTAAAGCCTATGCCTCTCTCACTTCTGGAGTCTAAAGTGTTCCCTCCCCAGGTACCCTGGGTTTTGCTTGTGCCTACCTTGTTACAAAATTTACAGCTTGGTGTGGTTATCAGAAGTATTCCAGGAAAACACCTGGTAACACACATAATCTTCAGACACGTACTCTGTGGGAATTTTGCCTATGGTGGGCATTATTCCATGAAAAAAAGTTGTAGGACATTTGTTCCTGACCTTTGCTGAAGTAACATTAAGCCTTCCTCAGCCTGAAGGCGTTCAGGGCAGCTATACCTTATGGGTCAGAATTGTTTGAATAATAGAATTGCCACAGGATGCTTACCCTACAGACAAAGGCAAAGTCTGTGCAAATTGTTAATACCCTCTGTTGCAGCTGGCTCTGTGCCTTGAGCTAGATAAACAAGAAACTGAAAAAGAAAGCCAAAATCACTATGTCAAGCAAAACATTTTTTTGACGATCTTACTAAAATAACGTAATGTAACAAAAGTAGACTGCTGGGGAATCAGAAGACAGGCTTTCGTCCTGTATGGGTCATTATTTGTGTGTCTGGATGACTTTAGCTAAACAATTGAATATCTCTGAGACTTAGTTTCTCCATCAGTTGAATAGGGAATTGAGTTAAAATAATTAAATCTTTTCCTTTGGAGAAGATGTTTTTTGATCCTCTGATTCTAATATGGCCAAAGATATAGTACCATATTATCAGTGAAATTATCAAGAGTAAGTCTTTTAGGAGGTGCAAATATTTCTGAAATGGTCTGTAGGGATGTCTCGCCTCATCACTTCTCCAATCAGCCCATGTCACTATCTTACCACTCTACCCATCAGCATAACTGGAATTGCCTGACAAAATAAATTCAATATTTCTTAAAGTGAGGGATAGAGACTGTAATGGAATAGAGAAGAGTTTGTCCAAGGTTTCTATGCAAGGCCTTTCAAAATTAAATTTGTTTCATTGAACTGAAATGAATAGAAAGAACATAGTGGCAAAGAGGAATATTTCAGGAAAGAGCTCTATTTCTCTGAAACTGATTTAATTTGAGCAGTAACAGGTAGTTAAAAGAAGTCTGTACCTTATATAATTTGGTATAAAGTTAACGGACTTTTATAATCCCTCGGATTTATGTAAAGTTTACTCTGAAATTATTACTATTATTGCTATTTTAGGTGCTAAATAACATTATGACTAAAGCAAATCCTAACTATTGAATGCTCAGCTGAAAAAAACTTGTTATTTAGCAACTTTCTGATATGCTATCGTCTTAATACATACAGTTCATTTGGGAAGAAGTGTCATAAAGGTAAATCCATTGAGTCATAGTGATTGCTGTCTTACATTGGAAATGCAAGAAGCAACTCAATCACTGCTTTAGAGATCTGTTTTGTTTATGATGGATAAAGAAACAAACAAACAAAAAAAGCAGAAGTATTCCTATAAATACAAGGAAAAAACTGGTGGTGGCCAGAGGGAAGGGGTGGAGGATAAGCAAAGAGGGTTCAGGGGAGATATAAGTTTCCAGTTCTAGAATGAGTAAGTCACAGAATAAAAGACACAGCATGAAGAATACAGTCAATGATATTGTAATAGTGCGATAGGGTGACAGATGGTAGCTACACTTGTAGTAAATATAGCTTAATATACAGAGAAGTTGAATCACTATGTTGTACACCCGAAACTAATGTAGCATTGTGTGTCAACCACACTAAAAATTTAAAAACTATTTTTTGTGTTTCAAAAATACCAATTTTGATTCAGTATGGACTCATGATTATGGTGACATCGTTTGTAATGACATTTTTAAAATGAAATACATGTGTTTAGAGTTGAACTAATGACTTAACTTTTGACAGAAAGGAAAAAATGTTATCCGTAGTAATACAGAATTACATTATAAATTAGGACTTGCATGACAGATAATCCATGTAAACTTATTTTCTTCAAATATCATCTTATGGATGGTTTGCAACAAGAAACGATGTTCCAGGCTAAAAACTTGGTTTACCAAAGGGGAAGGCCCATTCCAAGCCTCTGGAATTTCTGTATATTTTCCATTGCTCTATGTTCCATCCCTCAGTGCCAGGCCACCAAGGGACACAGTCACTTTCTTTAACAAAATGTCTCACTGCAATAAAGTCTATATTAGTTTCCATCATTAAAATGAAGCAAAAATCTTGTTTAACCAGAGTCTATTTCAGAATCTTATTTTATTTTATTTTTTTAAAAAAGATTTTCTTTATTTGACAGAGAGAGCACAAGCAGATGGGGAGAAAGAAGCAGAATCCCTGCTGAGAAGGGAGCCCGAGGCAAGACTCGATCCCAGGACCCTGGGATCATGACTGGAGCCAAAGGCAGATGCCTAACTGACTGAATCCATCTAGGTGCTCCCAGAGTCTTATTTTAATCTTCTTTGTTTAGGTGTTTATTAAAATGAGAGTTGGGCACCTGGGTGGCTCAGTTGGTTAAGCAACTGCCTTCGGCTCAGGTCATGATCCTGGAGACCCGGGATCGAGCCCCACAGCAGGCTCCCTGCTCTGCGGGAAGCCTGCTTCTCCCTCTCTCACCCCCCCTGCTTGTGTTCCCTCTCTGGCTGTGTTTCTCTCTGTCAAATAAATAAAATCTTAAAAAAAAATGAGAGTCAACTGTCAAATAGTGTTCCATTAATTTTCATTTTCACCTTCCAGTCACTTCCACATAACATTATCCTTAGTGTTATCTTTATTCCCCTTAGAAGGCAATATTAAACACGTTTTTTAAAGTGACTTACACAGGCACACAAAAATGGGAAATTGATTTAAAAGAAGATTTTTTTCAAATATATCACACATGTATTCACCATCAGTGCCCTAAAAATCGTCTGGACTCTGGCCTCTGTCCTGCCTAACTTTTTCTCTCACTAATCTTTTTTACTGTCTCCATAGCCTTGCCTTTTCCAGAATGTCATGTGATTGGAATCATATAGTACACAGCCTTACCAGATTGTTTTCTTTCACTTTGTAATGTGAATTTAAGATTCCTTCATGTCTTTTCATGGTTTGATAACTCATTTCTTTTCAGTGCTGAATCATATTCCATTGTCTGGATGGACCAGTTTATTTATCCATTCACATTTACCAATCATGAATAAAGCAACTATAAGAATCTGTGTGCACACTTTTGTGTGGGCATGTATTTTCAGCTCCTGTGGGTAAATACCAAGGAGCATGATTGCCAGACCATTTGATATGAGCATGTTTGGTTTTGTAAGAAATTGCCAAACTGTCTTCCAAAGTAGCTATACCATTTTGCATTCCTACCAGCAACGAATAAGAGTTCCTACTGCTCTGCAAACTTGTTAGCATTTGTTCTGGCCAATATTTCAGATTTTTACCATTTTAATAGGCATACAGTGGTATCTCATTGTTTTAATTTTCAATTCTCTAATGATATATGATATGCATATTTCCATATGCTTATTTGCCATCTGTAGATCTTCTTAAGTGAGGTGTCTGTCAGGTCTTTTGTTATTTTTTAATTAGATTGTTTATTTTCTTATTGTTGAGTTTTAAACATTCTTTTTATGATTTAGGTAGCAGTTCTTTATCAAATATATCTTTTGCAAATATTTTCTCCAAGTCTGTGATTTCTCATTTTCTTGATAATTTGTGATATTTTGTTTTTGTTTTTTTAAGATTTTATTTATTTATTTAACAGAGAAAGACACAACAAAAGAGGGAACACAAGCAGAGGTGCTGGGAGAGGGAGAAATAGGCTGAGCAGGGAGCCCAATGCAGGGCTCGATCCCAGAACCTCGGGATCATGACCTGAGCTGAAGGCAAATGCTTAATGACTGAGCCACCCAGGCCCCCTGAAAATTTGTGATATTTTGACCCTAAAGTAATAGATGTGTGCCTATGGGAAATATTGACTACATTGCAGAATAATGTCATTGAGGAAATTCACTTGGAATTATAGAATTAGCTTTATTTATATTTTCATAAAGATGTTGTCATTGTAAATCTCATTTTTAACTTTAAAATGATTGTTTTTGAAGTTTTTGAACCCATCATTGGTAAGTGTATTTGATGTGGAGACACAAAATCTTGTGCCTGCTGTCCATTTCTTGGCACATCAGCTTGAAACAGAAATATACATTTAATGGTTGTGATTTTAAAACTCACATTTTGTCTTCTTTCATTTTTCCCAATTTGCATTCTTGGTTCAACACTGAATCAAGATCAAGTGGTGTATTATTTACTACTATTGGTTCTTTGTAGCTAAAACTGTTATTGCCTTGAATTTCATACAGTAAGAGTATTTCTTACTCTTTTTTTTTTAAGATTTTATTTATTTATTTGACAGAGAGAGAGATCACATGTAGGCAGAGAGGCAGGCAGAGAGAGACGAGGAAGCAGGCTCCCTGCTGAGCAGAGAGCCAGATGCGAGCCTCGATCCCAGGACCCTGAGATCATGACCTCAGTGGAAGGCAGAGGCTTAACCCACTGAACCACCCAGATGCCCAGTATTTCTTACTCTTAACAAAAATTTCACTGCTCTCCCTGTCCCTACAGCCAATATAAGCCAGATGTTTCAAGTTAGATCATAAATCTCAAAATGATTGTTAATCGTCTTAATCAGCATGGGCTGCCATAACACAATACCATAGACTTGGTGGTTTAATAGAAAATTATTTTCTCATAGTTCTGGAGGCTGGCAGTCTTGGATCAGGGTGCAGCATGGTTGGGTTCCGGTGACAGCTCTCTTCCTATCTTGCAGATGGCTGTCTTATCACTGCATGCATCCTCATGTGGCACAGAGAAAGAGACATCTCTTTCTACTCTTCTTTTAAGGCCACGGTCTTATCAGATTACGTCCTGTTCTACTCTTGTGACCTCCCTTAACCTTAACTATCTCCTAAAGATCTTTTCTCCACATATGGTTACATTGAGGGGGTTAGGGCTTCTACATAAATGAATTTTGTGAAGCATGCAATTAAAGACATAGTATTACTAAAAAAAAATCTTTATGTTATGGGCATGAGTTTTCATCAATAAACAACAAAGCAAAGTGTTTGAAGGCTCCTTTCTCATATTCACCAAAAACTGAGTTCTCTAAACTCAAGACATTTAGGCAGCTAAAGCACAGACATGGAAGTAGCTGCTTCTCTTCATCGCTTGTCCTAGGGATTCTGCCACAACAAAGAGTATCTTTCATTACAGGAATTTTGCTGCATGTTTGATCTATTTTTTCTCTGAGCACATTTGCCTTTAACTTTTTTTTGGCTGATTTGACATGCCTCTCAGAATTAGTACTAATTTTTGTACTGAAGTCCACAACCTTGAAAGATGTCCTATACTTTAGGCTTTTTTCTATTTTTAGTGAAAAATTTTATTGACTTTATAATGAAAAGCATTACCTTGTGCTTTATTTTGAAAATAGATTAGCTTATTAGAGAGGTCAGTGTACAATGTTTGGAAATGACATGAAAGTTTCAAGGGCTTCATTCCATTATCCAGCCACAAACAATAGATGAGGAACTAGCAGTAAATGTACCATGAATTCAGTAACATTCAAATTTTAGGTGTTTATAATGGCAGTTCCTCTTTGTCATTTCATTTTAGCTCTTTATATAAAAATCATCTAATTTATAAACTCACTTGTCCTTAAACACCTGAATTCATATCTGCATGTTATATTCATAGTGAAATTAGGCTCATCTTTTACATGTATTATGGCTGACATAGTATTTTATACAATTTTCATTTTTAAACTTCAAAAATGTGTATAAAATATAAAATCACATGCACATAGTAAGTACAATATAAAATTAATTTCATTTTCAATAAAGTACATGTTCTACTCATTTTTATTTTAATTCATAACATAATCTATATGTTAAGACATGACATAACCCAATAAGAAAAATTAATATTCAATGTAACAAAACTAAAAAATTACATTAAAATATTGTGGAAATAATAGGTAAGATGAACCACACCCTGGGAAATTTATGTAGCCAAGACCAACAGACTGACACGTCCTTGGAAGTTCGTGCCCATCTTTAAAAGTGTTTCGATTTCTTAGAGAAAGCAAAGTGCTTTATTCAAAATAAAATTACCTTGGTCCTTTAAAATTGTTAAAGTTGTGTAAACAAGGGGCACTTGGGTGACTTGGTTGGTTAAGTGGCTGCCTTCAGCTCAGGTCATGATCTCAGAATCCTGGGACTGAGTCCCACATCGCCCTCTGCTTGCCACTCTTGCGTTTGTGCTCTCTCTGTGTGACAAATAAATAAAATCTTTTAAAAAATAATGTATGTAAACAAAATAGTTTTTTCTGCCTGTTTGTCTGAAACTGCTAAACCACTTGCCAGTACTAACTGCATGCCAGTCACCTTTGCACTGAGACTTAAAAACCAATAGTCAAGTAGTTTGTAGGTAAGTTTGGAGCCGATCTGTAAGAAGACACCTTGAAGATAATGGAAAACAAAAGCCGCATCTCTCAAGTTCCGCCATTTGGGAGTTTGAGAAAAGGCAATTTAAGTCATTGAAACTTAAAGAACTTAGACAAAAATGACAGTTGTATGATGGTTTCATTTCTCAAGCTCCTTTTGTTTTGGAAGCCCATCTACTTAACCCCCCTCTAAGAAATGTAAGTGATCTAAATGAGGAAATATTAAAAATGTTGATGGAATCTATGGTCATGAAAATAAATATGATAAGAAAATGAATGAAATGTTACCAAAAGTTTAAGCTAAAATAAATTATTAAATATTCTCATACTGCAATATTAAGCAGTAGAAGTCTCAGTCTAACCTAAGGTTACATACCTTAGTTTCAGAATTTAATATTTTCAGTTAGCTGATTAAGAAGCCGGTTGCATTAGCTAACCAAGTCCTCCATCAATATTTTCCCTGGTTTACTTACCTATTAAATTAACCACTATGAGTTATGTGATGCAATCCCAAGCAAGATTATCTCGTTTTCCACTTTACTCATTTAGGCTCGTAATCTCCTGTTCCTAGATAAAAGCTAGGCAACTGTCATGACTTTTATGGCTTTGAGGGGGTCAAAAAAAGTCTCAATTTAATCATTAAAATATACCATCTTGGGATTATTGAAACTTTGAGGCCTTTTCTCTTTTCCAACACAAGCCACCTGGAGAAGAGAATTTTGGAAGGTGTTAGACCTGAATCTTTATCTTGCTGTCTCTACTATGTGTATTGTAGAGATTTCCTCTTATTACAGGGGGGCTTTCTTTAGTGGTTCTCTTCACCCAGGTGAATGCATTTCTTTTCTGGAGTGTTACTTCTTTCCTCTTCATCTCAGACAAATGGAAATAAATGTACTTCAGCTTCTCTCTGCTGAGTTCACTATGCCCTTCAGGAGGCCCTGTTGGCCAGGACCCAAGACCATCTCATTCAGGCTATGTCTCTTACAGCATCCTATCTTGTTCACGGAAAGCACTCATGTTTTATTGTTGTGACAAGCTCTAGCGGTACAGTCTGTCAAATGAAGTCACCTCTCCTTGAGCTCATCCATCAGATTCCAGCAGCCATTCTCTTACCATTTGTATTTTTTATCCTGTGTGAGATATCAGTCTACTCAGGCCTCAAATGCAGGGAATACACACGAGGTTTACTGGTTGTTATGGTAATTACAGCCTCCTGGCTTCCATTATTTAGAAACCTATGAGTGTTAACTCTTTTCTTTTTCATACTTTTAAGAGCCTCCTCAGTAGTGAGTTTATCCTATTTCCTGGGGCCTTGCTAGAATGTTGAGTCCCATCTCCTAAGCAAGTGCCCCCAAATCAATGAATTTTTGCATACCCTTCATAAAGAACCTTCAAAATCAAATGCCAGGGTGCTCCTTAATTTCTTTTTGATGAAAGCAAGCTAATTCTTATGATTCTTTAGGTATATATTCTTCTTCCTTTTCTTCAGGCTTAGCATATTTCTGGCCAGGCTATGCTGGGATTTAATGTTTGTCTAGCAGCCAGAAGAGGATGTGGGGGCAGCTCCTGGGGATGGAAGGAGCTGCCTTGTGGGAAAGAGGCTTCTGCAGCATCTTCCAGCACAGTGGAAACACTAGAGAGACACCAGAGTGAGATACTTCTGCAAGCCCAGAGGGTCCAGGGTAGTTGCAGAATCAACATCCTGAAGACAAGCATGCAGGTAAAGCTTTACCTTATTTGTGTCCAAATATCCCTACCTTTCTTGACAAGTGATATGAATTTTGCATAACAGACCTGACTTGGTGAGCATTCAAACATCTTAGAGACTTTAGAACTTTAACAACTAGGTCTTCAGTCTGTTGTTTAATTCTGTGTGTTCCTGTAGTGCTGGAGATGACGCCGTTTTGCAGAGTTAGCCATCAAACTGCTGCTAAAAGCCCTCAGTCATTTCTGCTCTGCAGTGAGTCAACAGCAGTAACCAGTCAACGCCACTATTTTTGTAGGTATTGTTCCCCTCCCCCCCACATTTCTTAAATCCTTGCATCATTAATTCAGAGAGATTTGTGAAACTCTAGGTAAAAATATGAGCCCAAATGGCAAAAGATGGCCCAGATTTAGGGAAGAGGCCATTCTGTTTGTCTTTGGGTAGAAATGACAAATGCATTGGGACCACACATGAAAACCTCTCTTGGGGTGGAAAATATGCTTTGTCATCATGGGTAGTGACAGTGGCTTTACATAATATAAAAGTAAGATTATGGGTGTCATAGATGATGCAGTTCAGTGACTGTATTCAATAAATGACCTTGAGGTTCAGCTTAGGCATTCTCAGAAATAACAGCCAAATTTAACATGGGATTAATTTCTGGTATTCAAGATACTGAGCTTGAAAGTGTGTATATGTCGAACTCCAAAAAAACCCAGAAATCACTCTATGCATTCTGAGTATGAAAGATTTTAAAAACAGGAAATTGGAGGCTTATATAAGTGTTGGATGAGGTGAGGAATCAGAGGTCAGGGAAGACAAATTCATTTTGAGCACCAAGGGTGGTTCTCAAGAGTTCCCCTAGAAACAGCTGGGAATCTAAGAACCTCTGGGAACCTCCTACTGATTATCTCAATTTGCAGTACCAGCTCAAGTGATTAGCAAGAGTTTGCTGCCATCTGTCCCAACTACACTGCAGTGGGAGAGTGGCTGGAAATGGTCAGAAACTGCTGCAAGTCATGAAACTGCCATCTGCCTGCTTGTGTGCCCACAACTCCCTCTTGTGGTCCCACCTTTGAAATTTCATGAGTGGGTCTCTCTTTGGCAGATGCTAACAATGAACTACATGGGGAAGAGGACTTGGGGAAATTCGTTGAGAGACAATCTCAGCAGGGGAAGGAAGTTGAATTAGCAGAGGAGAGTCCACTGCTCTATCATAATTGAGGCATAAACAAAAAGCATGACATCTTATTACAAGCTTATTACAAACTACAAGAGTTATGGGGCAGTTAATTTACAGGTATAAGTTCAATGAAGGAAAGATGTTATGTACTGGAAAGTCTGTATGGCTCTCCCATTTTCTAAATTGGAAACTTGGACTATTAGTAGAATTTTTTCATCTGAAAAATAAAGAGTTGGCCCCTGAATTCTCTAAGTTAATGTCCAGTTCTAAACTTCTGGGTAATGAACTCTGGTACAATCTTCAAATCCTTTTGACATTTATTTTGAGCCTTACAAATGGCCCTGTCACAAACCGTGCTAATCTCACACTAATGATTACAATCAAATTCTTTTCAGACCTTGCGCTGTTAGGATCAATCACCAGTAGTCTAGCCTCATAAACACTTCACAATCTTGTTAGTATCTCTTGATAAGAACAACTCCTCCCTAAAGCATTTTCTATGCATAATCCCTTTAGGACAACAGAGGTGGTTCTGGAAATTCAGAGAGCAAATGTGAGAGCTTTTTTGGTGATCTGTACACAAATACTTACAGTTTGATAGAGTGCCATGAAATTTGAGGGAATAGGAAGTAAGGGCTTTCAATTATATACCCAGAGCATGTATGTTTTGATGTGTGTGTGAGTATATGTGTGTATAAAATACATAGGGTGAAATTAAATGTATATGCATGCTGTGAGAGTCTGCCTTAAGGAGCCTACCATAGTCTTTCATTTTCTTGTATCTTCAATGGCTTGGTTACCCCTCTTGATATTGAAGGTTACCCCTTCCTATGACTGTACCAGTATCTGGGGCCAGAGAGCTGGGGCCAGAAAGAGAAAAAGGCAAGGGTGGGGCAAGGGTCACTATCTTCTTGAGACCACAGTTCCTCTAACTAGAGAAGAACTTTCACTAACTCTGAGTTTTAAGTGTCAGTTACTCACTGTCAATTGTTACTGCTGTAGACATTGATTTAAAAGAAGAGTTGCTTCTTTGACAGTACTTTTTAAAATTCATTTATTTGTTTGAGAGAGAGAGAGAGACAGAGAGCAGGAGAACACAAGAAGGGGAAGCAGCAGAGCGGGAGGCAGAAGCAGGCTCCCAGGATTGTGGGATCATGACCTGAGCCAAATAGAGCCACTTAACCGAGTGAGCCACCCAGGGGCCCCTTGACAGTACTTATTTAAAAAAAAAATACTGCTGAAAAATTTCCAATTTCTAGTACACTCACATCTCTCATGAGATTTGACACATTTGAGGTTAGGTTTTGATTTGGCCCATGACACGTTCAGTTGTGTTTGCTGTCTTTGTACCACAAGACACGGAGAAGAAACCATCGGACACAGAGCAGATGGCCCTCTCCTTCTGTTCTGTGGTGTAGCCTTGTCTCAATTTTTGTGAATGCGGTTGGGTAGAGTTATTTGTGCTATTTTGGGGCCTTTATTTGGGTCTGTTTTGGTGGGGTGGGGGTGGGCTAAAGCCGCAGGAAGAAACATGTGAGGTATGTGTCCAGTATGCACTATTTTGTTTTATTTTGCAAGAAGAGTTGAACTGTTTTTGATAACAAGAGTAAATGATGGCAAAGGGGAAAAAAATCCCTCTGGGGATCGCCTGGAGGCTGGAATCCTAGAAAACAAATGATGTTCCTAGGAAGTTGTCTAAGTTATCACACATCTGCTCTTCCTCTGTGTGGTGATCTTTTCTCTGAGAAGTTTCTACATCCCTGCTTAAATAAATTTAAGAATTACAGAAGTGAGCGCAAGGCTACATAAAAAATTCATAGAGTCATTCTTCTGAGCTCCTTCCTCTCCATAATTTACTTGGTACTTTCTACATCTCTGGGGATTCTTCTGGTTTCTTCAAATAGAAAACTGAAGCCATAGTTGCCCCTCTCTGCAACATACTTCCTGTAACTGCACCCGTTTCTGAGGCCATGAGATGGGAGGAAAAAACAAGAAACAAAAGCAATGCAGTTTTGTCCATTATCTTAGATTACAGTTCCTCAAGTTACTCTAATTTCACTATGCTATTTTCATTTGTGACTTGAATGATTAAACTCTGCTTTATTTTCATTCATCACATTTATTATCCTTGATATAGTATATGCTTACCAGATTATTGGTTTGAAATTTGAGACTCCCCTCCCCCAACTTCCCACACTATAAAGTGACCTCTATGGTGACAGGAAGTGTATTCAATGCTGTTTTCCTAGCATAAAGGACAGTACATAAATATTAAAATTTTCAATACGTATTCTTTAAAAGAAATTAATTCCCAGAGAGAATGGAAGAATTGCCCTGGACTTTTGCTCATGTCTCAGGTATGTCAAATATATAACTCTTCTGAAAAGTGGTATCAAAGAATATAGGAGGCCAGAGAGCTCCCTTCAGGTTACGGCTAAACAAATGGCTGGTAATTTTTCAATGATAAATTAATGAATGTTTAAGTTTTAGATATGGAAAGGGATAGGCTGAGAAATTCCTCAA
Source organism: Spilogale gracilis (assembly GCA_004023965.1). Lineage (NCBI taxonomy): Eukaryota > Metazoa > Chordata > Mammalia > Carnivora > Mephitidae > Spilogale > Spilogale gracilis. The sequence continues at coordinate 43,347 of PITA01011291.1, read as the reverse complement.
CCCACATTGATAGAAATTGCACTACATGTATGGATTATCTATTGCTGATCTAGCAAATTACCACAGATTTAGCAGTTTAACAGAACACAATTTTTTCCCCCTATCTTGTAGTTGATAAGTAGATTGTAAGTCTGGCACAGTTTTCTCTAGGCTAAAATCCCAGTGGTAACAGGACTGTGTTCCTTTCTGGTTCTAGAGAAGCTCCACTTCCTTGGTCATTTGAGCTGTTGTCAGAGTTCAGTTCTTCTTTGTTGTAAGACTGAGATTGCTGGCTGTCAGTTGAAGGCTGGGCCAGCTTCGAGAAGCTAACACATTCCTTGGCTTTTGTTCTTCCTCAATATTCAAAGCCAGCAATAGTGGGCCAAGTACTTCTTACACTTTGTAAAACTTCTTCTATTATTTCCACTTCCTAACCTAGGCAAAAATGCTTTCCACTTTGAAGAATTCATGTGAGTAGATTGGGTCCATCTTGATAATCAAGCATGCAGTCTCAAAGTCCAGTTACCTCAACCACATTTTCAAAGTCCTTTTTACCATGTGATGTAACATGTTCATATGTCCTAGTGACTAGGGTATGATCATCTTTGGTGGGCCATCATTCTGCTGACTACACTATAGAAGTGGCTTTTTTAAAAGGAAGGATGACAGAGTTAATAATTAAATTTAAATGTTCATGGCATTAGTACTAACTGTGAATAATTTTTATTATATGAAGTTTAAATAGTTACTCTTAATGACAAGAAATTCAACATTTTGGAAAGAACTGTGTATTGGAGCTCTGTGATTTGTGACATAGAATCCCCCCCCCCCACCACCAAAACGGATTCTCAGAGGAGAGAGTCTCTGAAACTATTTTCTATTCTTTCTGTTAAAAAAACATGAATTCCAAGTGGAAATTGAAAGTATTTAATTGATATATAAAACTTACATTGGTACAATATTGTGTGCTTCAGAAATCATTTTGTCTAAAAGATACCACCTTGCTGGTCTGAAACTAATTGAAATAAAATAGAAGAGTGACAACATGCCTAAAATAATGATTATTAAATTGTTCTTTTTAAGGTTTGATATCTTGAGAAAGAATTTATACCTAATTATATTGAAATTTAACTTTAAAATCTTCGCTTAAGGATATGGCTGAATTGGCTCTTGAGTTAAGTATGTTCCTAGAGAGCCCTCCACTGACATTCTTTTCAAATCCCTTTAAAAGGCTAAAACTTAAAAAGCTGCTAGTACCAAGCTTTGGTGAGATTGCCATAGATCATTTCCTTGGTGACTAATGAAGTCAATCATCTTTCATATGTTTTTACCTATTTAGGTATCTTTTTATAATCTTATACTACTTTTATACTATTACATATAGTGGTCTATTTTATACTACTATATGTAGTTTGCCTTAATGATGACTAATCAAGATCACACAGATGATGCTTGCCCCATATACACCAACCCCAACATGGTAGCCAGAGACTATATCCTGGTCGAGCAAGTGCATATTGTCATTTGGATACCTACTTGGGGGTAACCACTTTATTTTTTAATTTTTTTATTTTTTAAAGATTTTTCATTTATTTATCTGACATACAGAAACATAGCTAGAGAGGGAACACAAGCAGGGGGAGTGAAGGAGGGAGAAGCATGTGTCGAGAGCCGCGCCCGGGTCTCGCAAGCTGACAGAGTCACTGCAGGGAAGATGGCAGTAGAAGCACAGCTCCTGCCTCCCGGGAAAACTCACCGACTTCCCTAAGTCTCAGTGAGAAGGTAGCAGTAGAAGCACAGCTCCTGCTGCTGGAAAATAACCCCACTGGGCCTGACGGGGTCACAGCGAGGAAAGAGCAGTCTGAGCCTCATTCCTGCGGATGGTGTGAAACCGGCATGTCCTCTTTCTACTGATTGGTCTTTATCCTAAAAGTAAAGCACAGTATTCTTGACAGGGCCTCAGGGTGTTCTAAGCCAAACCGAAACCCCTTGCGGTCTTTAGATCTATTCAAGAGAGTGTACTTTTTGCACTTTCCCTTTAAAGTTCCTGTGGATCTGTGGGGAGATTGTTGAGGCTTTTGAATGATCAAATGAATGTTTAAATATAAAAATAATAAGGTATTAGTAAGAGCATCTTCCTGCACACAGAGGATCTATAAATAAAGCCCTCCATGATGCTTACGCACTCGGTCACTAAGAAGAAGCTTGTACAAGCGCTTTTACTTTTGCAAAGTAAGTTGCACTTCTCTTTAGGATGATTAATATGCCAGACAGACTGACTCCTGGCCGGCTTGTTGATAGCTTAGTTTAAATTATAACTTTGTATGTAACTGACTCACCTAAGCCTTTTAATTACTTTGTTATTTCCTTTCTTTTCTGTAAGACCTGCTTAAAACACACCACAATTAATCTACTCTTTATTGCCTGGAAACAAGATGTAACAAATTATAAAAAACCTTACTGATGAGACCTATCCCCGTTTTGGTTGAGGGATTTGATGTAAATTGTAGACATGTACACCTACAAAAAGATTTTTCACTGATCAATGCACTGTATTCTTAAAAATCATCTACTGTAAAAGATTTTTCCTTTTAATCTAACTTGTTGCCTATAAATAAAGACACTGAACGCCAGCAAGACAGAGGTGCCTGGCAAGTGACTGGAAAGAATCTTTGGAGTTCTCTCGTTCCTCATTCGCTGACCCCATCCTTCCTTCAGGGACTCCAGGTTCAGCTGAAGCTGGACTCTGGCAAGCAAGCTTCCCCCTTGCCCTCCCCTACTCTGAGCAGGGAGCCCGATGCGGGGCTCAACTCCAGGACTCCGGGATCATGACCTGAGCCAAAGGCAGACACTTAATGACTGAGCCACCCAGGCATCCCAAGGATGTAACCGATTTAAAAATAACTATTTCAACCATGTCTGGTTTCAAGATGAACATAAGAACTCCAATAAATGTGACTCCCAATTGTGTAATCAGCAGGTTAATACATTTAGGTTTGGTTTGTTCTTTGCTAATTCTTCAGGTATATATTTGGGGTGTCTATTTGTGATTTTTCTTTTTTTTAAGTATAGGTGTTCATCACTATAAACTTCCCTCTTAGTACTGTTTATATTACAACCTGTAAGTTTTGGCATGTTGTGTTTTCATTTTCATTTGATTTAAATAGTTTCTAATTTCTCTTTTGACTTCTTTTTTGACCCATTGGTTCAAATGTGTGTTGTTTAATTTTCACGTATTTGTGAATTTTCCAGGTTTTCTTCTGCTATTGATTTCTAGTGTCATTCCATTGTCATTGGAGTAATAGTTGTTATGATTTTAACCTTAAATTTGCTAAGACTTGTGTTGTTACTTAACACAGTCTATCCTAGGGAATGTTCCGTGGATGCCTGGGAGGAATATATATTCTTCTATTGGACTGAATACTCTATATATATCTGAAGGGTTGTTTTGGTTTATGGTATTTTTCTTCTCTTTTTTTTTAGAGAGAGAGAGAGAGAGCAGAAGCAAGCAGGATGGGGGAGGGGTAGAGAGAGAGGAAGATGTGGGGCTTGATCTCATAACCTTGAGATCATGACCTGAGCTGAAATCAAGTCAGATGTTTAACTGACTGAGACACCCAGGTGCTCCTGGTCTATGGTATTTTCAAGTCCACTGTTTCCTTATTGATTTTCTATCTGGATATTTTATCTATCTTTGGATACACATTTTAAGAGTAAAGTGGTACACAATTGGATGTAAAAGAAGTACCTTAAGTGTTTATGACATAGAGCCTAACACAGATGGCTAAATGTGTTAATAAAATTTTAAAAAGTAAAATGTACTACTCAAATTATTCTCTTATAAGCAAGTACTGCCATGATATAAGAAGATTATCTGACAATTTGGGTAAATATTCAATATATTTGAATATGTGAAACTTTAAGAGAAAGTCTCTGGTGGGCAGATTTATGAGTCAGCGAGACATAAATGAGTAGGTGATATAGAAGATATAGAAGTATCTTATATATAGATATAGAAGTGAACCTTGAGATAAACCTTACAAACTACATAGAATCTTTTCATTCCTGGCTCAGTGATAACAGGCATGGATTCTTTTTTTTTTTTTTTTAAAGATTTTATTTATTTGACAGAGAGAAACACAGCCAGAGAGAGAACACAAGCAGAGGGAGTGAGAGAGGGAGAAGCAGGCTTCCCGCCGTGCAGAGAGCCTGATGTGGGGCTCGATCCTGGGTCTCCGGGATCATGACCTGAGCCAAAGGCAGTCGCTTAACCAACTGAGCCACCCAGGTGCCCCGGCATGCATGGATTCTTAGGTCAAGATGCCATATAGGCCTCTCGCAGATCTTAGTCTCTTGTGATTATTTATAATACCACCGTGGAATAGTTATTTGCAATTTTGTGGACTGAATCAAAATTACTGCAACTCTGTATGTTACCATGAATGGAGCCAGGAAAGTCTCATAAAGTGATAAAGAATTTGTTGTTATTATGAATGCTAACCAACACTGTACCATTATGGGTATAGTGGATCATCACAGAAGAACCATAGAAAAACCCAAATCTGTAATAACTTTCCTTCTGTCTACATAAGCTATGAAACATAGTAGAGGAATATGTCCTAGATAATATTAATCACAATTATACAAAAGACCAACTTCTGATGATATTCCTGTAAGGTATAGCATGGTTATGAAGGCAAGACAATTCTGGATGTGATGCCTTACCTATTACTCAGTTGATTGTGATAATATTGATGTCAATTATATCTGTGGATTAAGAAGAGTTAAGACAATTGGTGGTCAGGAAAAATACTTATGATTTATGGCTCATGGGAAGTTCATATTTTAAAAATATTTTAAGGCATTTATGGAAAATAAGTATGTAATTAGTCATCAAATATAAGTTAGTCATTACTAACTCATTGTCAAAAAGATACAAGTCATAGGATACTTAGGATACATAGGATAAGTTCAAGGCAATGGACTTCAGATTTTTGGAAGTGGATGCAGAGATATTGCTCAGGGATGCTTAGAAACTGATAGAAAATGACTCTAATTTCCCAAGAAGAGAATGTGACTTTGATGATGCAAGTTAAAATAAACCCTGACATTTTTATTTTTTAAATGATTTTATTTATTTATTTGAGAGAGAGAGTGGGAGAGAGAGAGAGAGAATGAGAATGAGAAGGAGCAGAGGGAGAAGGAGGAGCAGACTCCCCACTGAGCAAAAAGCCACATGCTATACCAGGCTCGATTCCAGGACCCTGAGATCATCACCTGAGCTGAAGGCAGATCCTTAACCCAATTAGCCAGCCAGGTGCCCCAAGCCTGATATTTTTAAACATTCTATGGGCAGAGCCTTTATTTCTAACCCCTGTTAGAAATTCTGAGGCCCCAAATATGCATGTGCATCTGTGTGTGTGTGTGTGTGTGTGTGTGTGTGTGTGTGTGTGCGTGTGTACATGTGGTCTCTTACCACCAGTCCTCCCACCCTTGTTGAAAAGATTTTCTCAATACAGGTCATAATTTTTAATTAATTTCAGTGGAGCGTTTGATATTTAGTGTTTTTGTTTTTGTTGTTTCAGATAATAATGAATAAGAGATAAAATTAAAATAAGCCAATATAAAAGGAGAAATAGGGTTGAAAAATTCTCAAAACCTGAAATTTCAGTGAAGACACCCATGGAAAGCTACACTGTAGACAACGTGAGTAAGCAAATAAATTTATGGGCAGAATGAATGGAAGAGGATGGTCCATTAATGCGTGTGCAGAGGAAATGAAATAGTTCATGGAGTTGAGAAGAAAAGATGCACAGAGAAAAGGCTTGTTTCAAGCTTTAATTTTTGAAAGTAATTATAAAAAATACTTTTAAAATATGTCTGCATATATTCAGTAGCCAAATAAAAATTAAGGGTACTAAATTGAAGGAAAGATGTAGGCATACTGATTGAGTGTAGATCTCCTTTTCTGAAGGAACTGTGGACTAATGATCAGTAGAGAACTATGGTTCATTGAGCAACACCAGTTATGTGGTGGGTGCTCTGACACATGATTTTAAATCTTTGAACAAACACTGACAGTGATGACACTAAAACCCTGACAGCAAAAGCAATGATATGAGTGTTTAATGTGTCGGCTCTGGTATTGGAATAGGCTTGAATCCTGCGTCTCACCATTACTTTGTATATGGCATAGGATGAGTTCCTTAATCACTGTGTTTCAGTGTTCTTATCCATACAGTGAAGATAATAACAGTCCCTAGCTGAGGATTCCTATGAAGATGAAATCAGTCAGTGTGCATAAAACATGCTTAGTACATTGTCTGGCACAGAATAAGTACTATATAAATGTTAGCTACCAATATTACTGATGACGATGATGATGATGATGATGATGATGATGATGATTTGTTACAGAAACAGGACAAAGAGGAAAACAGTCATGTAAGGTTACAGTGTGACCCAGCAAGGAGCTCAAACTCTTTCAACTGGTTCTTCCCTTTTAAACACATGTTTCTGTGTACTCTTTCCTACTGCTGGTGAGAAAAAGCCCAAGTTCCTTAATTATTGTGAAATTTACTTTTTATTGAGGGTCCAATATTGTCCTTCACTCATGATTTGTTTTAACCACCCCGATCTACTTGATAATTCTCAAACATAAGCTTGCCCTTTCTTCAAGTGTCCTGCCCTGTTCCTTTATATAATCTGGCCAATAGTTATTAATCCTTTAAGTCATAACTGTCTTAGCCAAATATTGGATGTAGTAATAGAGACTCCCTTGAGCTATATTTCAAGAAAACTGTTAATTTAATGGGAAAACACACAAGGCTATCAAAGAGAACCTATGGGCAAAAAGTGTAGGCAGACCTGAGAAGGATTGGGGTCAGAAATTGGAAGTGGCCTGGAATGGAAACTCTTCTCCTTCCTCTCTCTCTGTGTGTGAAGCTAAATCTCCATTTCCTCTCTTCCCTTTCATGTCTGCTTCATTCTTGCCTGTCTCAGAGACTGGGCTCTGTTTTTTCTCTCATGTACATGGTAGAAAATAGCTACCACAGGTGACATATTCTTTCATTTAATTGATGATTGCATTTCTATTCCCAAATGACAAATTTCTTGGAAAGACAACCAATTACTTGAGCTGGGGCCAGGTTTCTACCCCTATAGGAGAGGCAGGGTTTTTTACTCAAAATGTCTCCTGAATGTAAAGGACAGAATGAAAGGATGCAATGGACCTAGGTATGGGAGAAAGCCTACATTTATCTTTTCTTTAAAGTACATTTAGACTTCTGCCAGTTAGGACTCATTACTACCCTTTGTAATTCTGTGGAGCTTACCCTATCATAATGTTAATTATAGAACACATACAAAAGCAATTTCATTACGGAGTGAGCTCATCAAAGGTTCATGAGTTATTTAATTTATCATTATATTTTCAACACCTCAAAGAGCTTCATCTAATAGGGGATAACCAAGAACAATATCATTTTCAATACAAGGGACTATTAAATTAGAGGAACAAGCATTATAGGAGTTCAGGGGAACTAGAGATAATTTTAAATATGAGTAACTGAGAAGTATTCACTAAGGAGATAGCATTTGACATGTACCTTGAAAGCTATGTAGATTTTGCCAGGTAGTGAATTTGAGAGAAAAGAATTTCTAGCCTTGAGAAAAACATGAATGAAAGTGTGAAAGTAGAAAAATCAAAAAGTGATACATGGAAGTCTAAAGTAGGATTCTTTTTCAACATCCCCTGGCATTTCAGGGGTTTTTTTTTGGTTCCATACAAATTTTAGGATTGTTTGTTTCAGCTCTGTGGAAAATGTCAATGGTATCTTGATAGGCATTGCATTGAAAGCATAAATTGCTCTGGGTAGCAGAGGCATTTTAGTGATGTTTATATTTCCAATCCACGAGCATGGAATGCTTTTCCATCTCTTTGTGTCTTCCTGCATTTCTTTCATAAGCATTTGGTAGTTTCTAGAGTATAGAGCCTTTACCTCTTTGGTTAGGTTTATTCCTAGGTATCTTATGGGTTTTGGAACTATTGTAAGTGGAATTGATTCCTTAATTTTTCAGTTACATTCTTAGTGTATAGATTTTGTATCCTGCCATGTTGCTGAATTGCTGTATGGGTTCTGATAACTTGTGGGTGGAGTCTTTTGGGTTTTCCACATAAGGTATCATTTCATCTGTGAAGAGAGAGAGTTTGACTTCTTTGCCAATTTGAATGCCTTTTATTTCTTTTTGTTGTCTGATTGCTGAGGCTAGGACCTCTAGATCTACCCTACAACCCAACAATTTCCCTACTAGGTATTTACCACAAAGATACAGCCATAGTGAAAAGAAAGGAAGGGCACATACACCCCAATGTTCCTAGCAGCAATGTCTGCAATAGCCAAACTGTGGAAGGAGATGAGATGCTTTTCAACAGACAAATGAATAAATAAGATGTGGCTCATATATATGATAGAATATTATTCTGCCATCAGAAAGGATGAATACCTATCACTTGCACGGACATGAATGGAACTGGAGGGTATTATGCTAAGTGAAATACGTCAGTCAAAGAAAGACAATTATCATATGGTTTCACTCATATGTGAAACATTACGAATAGCAAAGAGGACCACAGGGGAAAGCGGGGAAAACTGAACAGGAAGGAAGCAGAGAGGGAGACAAACTATGAGAGACTCTGGACTCCAGGGGGCAGGGAACCCGAGAGTTAGAGAAGGAAGGGGAGTGGGGAGATGGGGTAATGGGGTATTGGGTATTAAGGAGAGCACGTATGTTACGATGAGCACTGGGTGTATACATAACTAATGAATTGTTGAACACTAATGATGTACTATATGCTGGCTAACTAAACATAATAAAAAATACATAAAAATAAAGCAAGATTCAATAAAATGTTGTGGTTATTTAGGATCTATAGAAGAAATAAATGAGAAATGAGGTGGAAAATACAATTTATATAAATTTTAGAAGCTTTCACTGAAAGAAAAAAATATCTTTTTTTGCAACATATTTTATAGGGACCAATTCAAGTAAAAAGATACATATTAAATACATTAACATGGCCAATTCTGGAATAGGAAGGAGAATAAAAGTGCTGTATGAGGATAAAGGGAAATATTCAGTACATAGCTGGGATGTTTCAAGTTATATTGCATTATTTTCCTTTTTGCCTAGAACATGATATATTTTATAATATCTCCTTTATAAGAAAAGCTCACTAATAAATGATATTCAATGAACCATGAAATCAAACACTTGCATTTTAGTTTTATCTGTGTGGAAATAAACAAAGTCTGCCCAAATGAGAACAAGCCAAAACAATTTGTTCTGAGCTTGCTAATAGCAAGAGAGTCAGCCACCATCGTGTGTGTTTGGTGGAGATTTGAAGGTGGACAGAGGGGAGATAAAGCTTTACAGCAGAAAAAAAGGGGAGGCTTCAGATTTGCCCTGTTTGAAAGGTATTGGTATAGGGACGTTGTAGGCAGTGTCCCTAGAAGCAGAGCATCCTATGTGATTGGTTTGGGGAACATATTTGGCCTTTACTGGCTGGCCCTATGTTGGAAGTGGGGACAAAAGTTGGGAGGCTGTCAAATATCAATCGAGTCCTAGTTCTTTGGGCTGTAATAAGGATTATTGTTAGGTTTCCTAGACCCTTTGCTAGAGATAGTGGTCTGATTCCCCAGAATTCTGACTTGTAGAGAGTAGGTTGATTTCCTGGGTTGGTTACTGGATATTGTGAGTCAGAGTTCTATTTTGACATGTGGTCTGGCTTTTGTATATTTTCAGACTCTCATTTGCAAGGTAATTCTATATGCTTGAAGGTACAGAAGGGATTTTTTTTTTTTTTTGTACACAGGTCCATTATCGAAGGCTACAAATAGCTCTTAGTTATAAATATGTTGAACAAATTCAATGTGTAAGTAGTTATAAATGAGAAAAACAAAAGTACTTTCTTTACATATTATCCCCAAATTTTCCTATGCCTTAAACTTTATAAATATAAGAGTACCGTGCTAGTAGTAACAATTATTTAATTGTTTTCTGTCCTCATACTCTTGTAAAGTATTTGTTGTTGTTCTCTAAGGGTTGTAACGTTACAAGTTCTTGCTTGTTAACATTACTAATTATGCTACCCCCAGCCAACCAAACTCAAGGCCATTTTGTTTACTGGGTTAAGCTTTCTAAAAATTTCTAAAAAATATTATAAAGTTTCTAAAAATATCTTTCTTTTTTTTTTTTTTTAAGTTAGCCATACCCACATAAGCGTGTGCCCCATTTTCTTCTGAAGCGGAGAACTGTGCTATATATAAATCAAACACTTAGGACCAAGTCAATGTCAGTGGAATAGAATTATTCTGCCTTTGTTGGTGGATCCTGGTAAGTGTGCTCACCTATGCTGTGCCATGTTTGATGCCTTTGACAACTCTCTGGAAATACTTTGATTTTGATTTCCAGAATTAAGGACCCATGTGGAAATGAAAATACAACTCTGACTTTAGATTCAAGTTTTCTAATAATTTCTAACTGGAGAACGTGGCTAAGTTCTCATTCTGTATTTCTTCTGCTAGCCTTGTCTTTTTACACACACACACACACACACACACACACACACACACATACACACACACACACAATTCCTGCCCTCAGGCTAGAAGAAAAAACCGTGACCTGTCTCATATTTCACATAACCGAGGAGAAAAGAGAAAAGAGATAAATCTTCATTACATTCTGGTTTTTTGCCTCCTCTCCCATTAATTTAACCCAGTGGATGTCAAACCCCCTCTAATTTGGCAAACCGGTTAAATATTTCTTCACACACATGGAGAAATATTTCAGGAGGGAGAAGTGAGGAGACAGAATGGCAATCCTCTGGTACTAATCCATCTCTCAGGAAAATGCGAAGGAAAATTAGTTTTCTACCAGCAGTCTTCAACTCGATCTTCTAAAGGAACTTCAAATTCAGCCGAGAAATCCTCAGGTTTTCTTCATCTCCCCTCAGCCTGCTCCTCCTCCAGGTCTCACTGACTCAGTGAATAAGATCACCCTCCAATTACATCACAGAGTTAAGAAAGGACAGAAATATGCATTTCCCCCTTCTCCTACATATTTTGCAACATACATTAAAGTATTTAAAATATAAAAGGAAACCTGTACATTCTTAGCAACAATATACCTTTTGCAGATGCTCTGATATTTCATGATGCCAGCTGAACGTCGCGGTTGTCATCAATCATTTGATGGTGGCAGTGGTCCCAAATCTGCACAGGTTTGTCTGATACTTGTTCCGTACCCTCCAGTCTCATTCCTGGCTGCCTCTTTTTTAGAATTCCATTTTCCCATCTGACTAATAACAACCTCTTGATATCAAACCGTTTACAATATATAAGAATACTCGAAAGTGTGTTTAGAATGCATACTTTCCTGTGAACTTTGTGAAATGGGTGAATGACTTATTGATCTCTACCAGGAGTAGAAGATTTACAAGCGCCCTTTCTGTTTTATATACTAGGCTGTTATTGTAAACTGAATATGAAAATAGTTATTCTAAAGTCAATATGACCTCCTTACACATGCAAAAAGTCATGTTCTCTAAGAATTATAATTCTTAGAATTTCTAAGAACACAACAACATATTTCACAGAAATACACTAACTTTTATCACCTATTTTACTTCTTATCATGGGTAAAAATGTATTTCAGAATGTATCCATTTTAAGTATAAGCTCTTACTATTTGATTCTGTCCACACACAAAAGATGGCTTTGACTTCTTCCATGAAAATCATTTAAACACTTTGCAACCATTATAAATTAAGAATTGTAAGAGCTGTAGTAAGTTAAAAAATTTTTTGAAAGCGCCAGTGAAAATTCTTGATTATGAAATAGTTTAAATGCATAGTGTTCAAGGTATCACGTTTTGTGCTAAAGGAATAAGGACTTTTTTTTACTTTTATTTATTTATTTTTTTTGCTGAATGTAAGGGACTCAGAAAACAAAAGACTATTTATAGCATTAGTAGCTAACATATATCATGTACTTCATATATGCCAGCATTGCACTACATACTTCATTCATAAATTCATTTAATCCGGTGGGAATAATAGGTACCAGGTATGCAATCTTTATCCTGAAATCCTTGGGGCCAAATGTGTTTTGAAATTAGAGGTTTTCAACTTTCACAAAGATAATACAGTGCAGGGCGCCTGGGTGGCTCAGTGGGTTGAACCTCTGCCTTCGGCTCAGGTCATGATCTCAGGGTCCTGGATTGAGGACCCTGTCGGGCTCTCTGCTCAGCAGGGAGCCTGCTTCCTCCTCTCTCTCTGCCTGCCTCTCCGCCTACTGGTGATCTCTCTCCCTGTCAAATAAATAAATAAAATCTTTAAAAAAAAGATGATACAGTGCATAAATTGTAGCTTATGCAATACCTACAAGGGTTAGAGGCATCACTCTTTAATCAAACATATTAACATTGAAAAAGAAAAACTTATAAAGGTTAAAGGACATGGGAAAATGTGACTGAAAATAACCAACATCAGCTCAGCTTTGTTCTTGCTGCCAGATGAGTTTGCTCCAAAGTTTTCAGTTTTGAAAATTTTTGGCTTTTATAATTATGCATTAAGGGTTGGTGACCTGTATTTTACAGATGAGGAAAACTGAGCTGCAGAGTTATTAGGTCCTTTTCCAAGGTCATAATGGAAACCCAGAAATTGAACCCAGGCAGTCTGGCTCCAAAATCTTTCAGCCTCCATGATCTACCACCATCCCCTGAGGCTGGATGAGTCAACTTGTCATCATTGTCTCCTACTTAGAAATAAACCAAAGACTTTCCCTTCAAGAAATTTGGATTTAAGCTTAAAAGGGTAAGAATAGAAAAGGTGAATACCTACTATTTGCATCAACATGGGTGGAACTGGAGGGGATTATGCTAAGCGAAATACGTCAAGCAGAGAAAGACAATTATATGGTTTTGCTCATATGTGGAGCATAAGCAATAGCATGGAGGACCATAGGGGAAGGGAGAGAAAACCAATGGGGGAGAAATCAGAGAGGAGAGGAACCATGAGAGACTATGGGTCCTGGGGAAACAGACTGGGGGTTTCACAGGGGACAGGGATGGGGGGATGGGGTAACTGGGTGATGGGTATTAAGGCAGGCACATGCTGTGATGAGCACTGGGTGTTATATGTAACTAAAAATCATAGAACGCGGGTGCCTGGGTGGCTCATTTGGTTAAGCGACTGCCTTCGGCTCAGGTCATGATCCCGGAGACCCGGGATCGAGTCCCACATAGGGCTCCCTACTCGGCAGGAAGCCTGCTTCTCCCTCTCTCACTCCCCCTGCTTGTGTTCCCTCTCTGGCGGTGTTTCTCTCTGTCAAATAAATAAAATCTTAAAAAATAAAAATCATAGAATGCTACATCAAAAAACTAATGATTTGTACTATACAGTGACTAACTAAACATAATAATAAAAAATTTTTAAAAGAAAAAAATGAAGGATCTTTTAAAAGATCTTGTTGGATTTAAATTATACAAATAATATCAGATTTGCATTTTTTGTAAGATCTTCCTACCATCCTCACTGCTCCTGGGCTATAAAGGAGATGGAATGTAAAAAAAAAAAGAAAAAGAGGGGTGTGAGTATAGAAAGTCACTGTTAAAAATGTGAAGTCACATTGTTTTTCATTTTGGATTTTTCCACTCCTTAAAAATTGGTTCCATGAGGTCAGACAGAAGCTGTCGTTGGTGTGCTGTGCAGCAGGCATCTCCGTGCAGGTGTGAGGGCGTCCTCATCCTCCTGGGTCCACATGGAGATGGGGTATGCTGTTCCCCACTTCAGCTCCAGTCCTGGTTTTCTTACCCAAGGAGTTAGGGACTGAATTTTTAGATCCTTATCTTTAGGGCTGACTTCTTCAAAACATACCTCTACAACACTGTAATAAAGGCTCATGTAACCGCCTCAAAAAGAAAAAAAAAGTGTGAAGTCACATTTGGTGGCAAGATGAGAACCGATTAAAGACATTTTCTACCTCAAATGTCCTTAGACCCATTTACCGTTTTTATTCTCATGATTTGAAGCTTTCAAAGATATTTTGTCTTTTCTAATCTTTCCAACTTACATTGAAAGGACTGAATATTTTTTGAAAGAAAAAATTAGAAGAACTTAGAAATGTCCTTTTTTAATTTTCATTTTGTACAATTTATTTTCTGGGAAGCTAAACAGGGCTTACAGACTTACCTAGAAGAAAGCCTCTTTGCATGTATGTTTTCTCTAATGCAAAAACCTGTATGGCGAAGTCAGAGGATCTTTCACGAGGACAAAGGGCAAACCCACAGGCACAGCCACCCCTATCTAGAAGTGTATAAATTCATGGATTAATGGGATATTAGTAAAAGTCTTCTCTCCATATAAACCCTAATAATTCTGGTCTATCCCCAGTAATTTAATTTCTTTTTTTAAAAAAGATTTTATTTATGTATTTGACAGAGAGAAACACAGCCAGAGAGGGAACAAAAGCAGGGGGAGTGAGAGAGGGAGAAGCAGGCTTCCTGCTGAGCAGGGAGCCTGATGCAGGGCTCAATTCCAGGACCCTGGGATCATGACCTGACCCTAAGGTAGCTGCTTAACAACTGAGCCACCTAGGTGCCCCATCCAGTAGTTTAATTTCTTACTGTTAAGTAATTTTGTGACTTAGAAGGCAACATTATGACCTGAGAGGCAGCCCATTAGAACTCTTATAACTTGGCATGAACTGGTTGTTCAGTTATCTCAGTTTGTCAAAAAATGCACTTTAATTAAAATATAGACATCTTATCCAAGAAATGTAGTGTTTAATCAGATGGGAAACATCTTGAACTAGAACTGCTACATGGGGGGCACAAGGAGGAAAACATTATGGATTTATACTCCTTTACAGGGCAGAACAAGAGTGCATCTATTTTTCTAGGTTATTTTCTTCACCTGTCAGGGAACTTTCTCATTGAAAGGACTACATTTCCTTTCACACATTATTAATACTCAGTAATCAACATTCAATTTCTTTATAGGTAGGCATTCTTGTCCATTGGTTTCTACTGCCATTTATAAAAAGAATGAAAAGTGAAGGGTGCTGGGTTTGGGCAAAAGCTTCCTAAAATCTGAGGGTTTTTTCCTGGCTGATAATCTGCTTTGAAATACTCCTGCAGTTGTTTGAGTCCGTAGTTGTTTTCACATTAGGCTTCAAACCCAGGCTAGGTTAAGACTAATTTAATAGGTTCTCATTCTGTAGGGAAAAGTGCATACCTTGATTTTCCCTTCTGGACAGCAGAATCTTGATACAAAGTTGGTTAGAGTTTACTCAACTTAGTTATCTAGTTGACATCTCATGGGAAAAGGTTTTTATAAGTGAGGACTTTATGAAGACAGTGAAGGACATCTGTGATGGTGACTAAATCTGCATTATTGTACAGTCAGCTTGAATATAACTTTACACGACAAACCACGAAAGCATTATGTGGTTTGTGACAGGAATGATAATCTCTTTTCATTAGAAATCATGAAATCTCGGGGTGAATGGAAGACTCAGTGGGGTAAGCGTCTGCTTTCAGCTCAGGTCAGGATCCCGGGGTACTGGGACTCCCTGCTTCTCCCGCTCCCTCTGGCTGCCACTCCCCCCTGCTTGTGCTCTCTCTTGGTCAAATAAATAATAAAACCTTAAAAAATAAAGAAATAAATTACAAAATTCCTTTGCCAAGGAGTGACTAAAGAAAGTGATTCGACTCCGATCCACTTTTAATTTTCCTTTTCCTTTTTTTTTAAACATTCAAGTTCTGTTTTTTCTTTTATGTTTGATACACCCTAATGTCTTGCTGGTACAATAAGAAAGACCACCTCTTTGATATTTTCAAGCAGAAGGTTATCAAACCCTTTTATGTATATTTTTATCTATATATCTATTTACATATGTATATATGAAATAGAAAATTTTAAACGCAGAATTTTATAAACCAGATTCATTTTAAAAATAAATCTTTTCCCCCTTTTCTATGAAAGTAGCACATTCAGATAAACAAAGAGAAGATAAGAACCACCCATACTGTATGTATCTTTCATATTTGTAGTGGATTTCCTTGGATATAAACTCTGCATTCTGTTTTGTACCCCTTGTTTTTCACTTAATATATCACAAGTCTTCTTCCTTTTCAAAATACATAGTTCTATGACATTGTTAATGGGCAGATTGAAAGTCATTTAAATAACCACTGTTTTTGAACACTTAGTTTGCTTTCTTTTTTTTCTATTATAAATAACACTGTGGTAATTATCTTTGTAATTGAATGGGTACATACGTAATGATTTCTGAGAAATGGATTTGCTGGATGAAAAGGAAAACATGTTTTAGGGCATATTTCACGGGTCTTGCTATATTGTCAGCTGTTGTTTAGAAACACTGCCAGATGCTATTTTTTCATGAGCTTTGGCAACTGCATATTTTTGTATGTGTGAAGGGTTTTTTTTTTTTACTTTTTTTTTTTTAAGATTTTATTTATTTATTTGACAGAGAGAAACACAGTCAGAGAGGGAACACAAGCAGGGGGAGTGAGAGAAGGAGCAGCAGGCTTCCAGCCTAGCAGGAAGCCCGATGTGGGGCTCCATTCCAGGTCTCCAGGATCATGACCTGAGCCGAAGGCAGTCGCTTAACCAACTGAGCCACCCAGGCGCCCCTATGTGAAGGTTTTTAATCTCAGTATTCTGATCCCAGCCATGGCCCTCTTCACCTACAGTGCAGGGTGGGGCATTTTATGAACTTCTGTCTCTTTGGTTGGAAAGAATGAAATCTATTTAAAATATTACCTTCCAGGTAGAGCAAGATCCCTGTTAATACCAGATGCCACAGTCCAGAAAATGTGCTTTTCAGTGTTTCACAAGGATTTGTGTGGGCAAAGCTTGTACAATTCAGAATGAAGTTCAGGTCCTTCATTCCCTAATTTCCTCAGACTCTGCAGGTGCAGGAACTTCACTCTCTTCAGATCATTTGAAATCTAAGTCCCCACCTACCTGAGTCTTTCCATCTCACCCATGCCTTTCTTTTAGGACATTCTGTCTTCTCTCTTCCCCAAAGATCCAAATGGGGAACTCACCCCAGTTTTCAACTATTTAAATATTGAGTCATTTACTTACTCATCGAGTAAATAGTTCTCAAATGTCTAGCAAGTGAAAACATCAGTTTTACTGTACTAGGAATATGGTTGTGCCTCCAAAGGGAAGCCCTTTTCCTTTGGTTCTTGCATTCTAGTGGAGAAAGACAGATATCATGACAGAAAACAAGTGAAACGCATAATGTATTAGGTACTGATAAGGATTATGTGGTAGTTTTCTAGGAGTCTCATAAGACATTGCTACCAACGTACTGGCTTAAAACAGCATTTTATTAGTTCTGGGGCCAGAGTCCAAAATCAAGACTACTGTAGAAGGTTCATAGGGGAAAATCCTTTCTGCTGCTTTCCAGCTTCTGCTGGCACCAGGCATCCCTCAGCTGGTGGCAGCATTGCTCCTGTGTCTGCCTCCCTGTGCTCTCCGAGTCCTCCCCCAGGTCAGTGTCTCAGTTTTTCCTTCTGACTTTCTTCTGTAAGAACAGGCATTGGATTTAAGACGCACCCTAAATCCAGGATGCTCTCATCTCAACATCCTTAAATTAATTACACTGCAAAGTCCCTTTTCCCAAATAAGATCAAAATTCACAAGTGCTGGGGGCCCCTGAATGGTTCAGTTGGTTAAGAAACTGTCTTCTGAATTCAGCTCTGGTCACCATCTCAAGGTCCTGAGATCTAGCCCTGTGTTGGGTTTCTTGCTGGGCATGGAGCCTCCTTTAAGATCTCCCTCTCACATGCTAAGTGAAGTAAGTCAAGCAGAGAAAGTCAATTATCATAAGGTTTCACTTATTTGTGGAATAGAAGAAACAGCCTGGAGGACATTAGGGAAAGGAAAGGAAAAATGAAAGGGGAATATTGGAGGGAGGAGACGAACCATGAGAGACTATGGACTCTGGGAAACAAACTGAGGGTTTTAGAGGGTAGGGGGTGGGGGATGGGTGAGCCCAGTGATGGGTATTAAGGAGGGCACGTATTGCACGGAGCACTGGGTGTTAAATCCAAACTAACAATGAATCATGGAACACTACATCAAAAACTAATGATGTAATTACTATCTAGTGACCAACATAACATAATAGTTAAAAAAAAAAAAGGTTCTCTCTCCAATTCTCTCTGCCTCTCCCCCCTCTCTAAAAAAGAAAAGAAAAGAAAATTCACAGGTTTGGGAAAGATAGCTTTTGGAGGGCTTCCCTTTAACCCACTACAGGGAGCAAAAGAGTGTGTATATATGGAGGAATTAATTTTTTTAATTTTAATTACAGTATACTTAACATACAGTGTTGTATTAGTTTCAGGTGTACAATACATTGATTCAAGAGTTCTATATGCTACTCAGTGCTAAATTAAGATAAGTGTAGTCTTAAACCCTTTCATTTATTTCACCCATCCCCCACCCACCTCTCCTCTGATAACTATCAGCTTGTTCTCTATAGTAGAGTCTGGGTTTTTGTTTGTTGGTTGGTTTTTGGTTGCTCTCTTTTTATTCCTCTGTGCATTTCTTTTTTAAATTTATGGAGGAATCAATTTTAAATAAAGTGAGAGGCCTTAGTGAGAAGATAACGTTTGTTTAGAGGCTGCAGAAGAGGATAAAAAGCAGTCACATGGATGGATATCTTTGCTTGCCTCACAGAGAGGACAGCAAAGGCAAATACCCAGAAGCTAAAGTGCTTTTGGTATGTTAAGAAGCCAGAAGGCCTGTGAAATTATATCTTTTTTTCTCCATTGTGGACTCCAAGATACTGAAATGATGATGATGTTAAGAAATACATGTATACTGTTCCCCTTTAAATGGCAGTATACCCCAATTTTCCTACCTTTTACCTCAGAATTTTCAGCATCTTCATTTGCATGTCCAAAGCCTAAACTATATACCATGTTCTTTAGATCTCCCCTTTACTCTCCAGTAAGCTTTTGAAAACAGAACAGAGTACTAGAGATCTGTTTCTCTGTAAATGTGAGTTATGGTTTTAACCAACAACAATTTGATTTTAGACAAAAGTTTTCCTATTACATGTAAATGTTTTAAAACATTAAGAATCTTAAAAATTTATTTTGTGAACTTCATTCTGTCTCTATGTTGTCATGATGCATTTTTGCCTTTGCCTCCTCAGCTGCCTCAAACTCTACTGTTCTTCAAGGCATGCTTTCTTGACTCCGATCTCTTTTGATTCCCTTGTCTTTCTTCATCCAAAATCCAGTATGACACCCAGCCTCTGCCATCACCACTATCCACTCCACCCTACTTACTTATCACCTCTTTTCATTGGTATTTATTTGAATCGCACTGTCACTTCACCTATGCTCACACTTTGGTTCCCATAATACAGGGCCATATTACTTCTATGGCTTTGTAGGACTTTAAGAGAAAATGATATTGTTTGGTTTCCCATCTGAAATCTCTTTAGACTGAGCCTGCTTCCCTCCTTCCATAAGATCTAATAGTCCTAGACTAGAAGATGTATATAAGCAGTAGCTCATGACTAAACATGGAGCATTCCACTTGTGGTTCACATACCGTTGACCATGGTATCAAGGGGCCCGTGGTGAATTTGGTTCTTCTCCTGTATCCAAATTTACAGGGACTGAGATTTTGCTTCATTTCTCTTGCTCCCACTAATAATATTTCTGCTTGCTATCTCAGTTATGCTTAGTAGTCATCAACTCAGCTAGCTTCATTCTCATCCCTGACCACCTATCTCTCTGCTATAACTCTCTGCTAATTATAAGGCAGCAACCTAGAGTGCCTTTTGCTGATTTCCTATCACTTGAACATCAGTCATTGCACACCTTACCTATACTTGGGTAGACAGCTTGATTTTCATCTCATTTCAGATCTTTTGTATTATTATTCCCTTGAGGTCTTTATTGATGGTTTCCCTAGATTCATCCCTCAGGTAACAAAATCCTATCCTTGCTGACATGTTCAGAAGAATCCTCTCTTTGTTCTCTGGTGTAACTTATCAGTACCCAGTCCTTGGTGCAGAAACCTATTCTATTGCTATATTCCATCTTTAAATTTCTTCAATATTCCTTATTTAAATGACAGTACTAAGACTCCATTCTTAAGACTATCATAAGACTATTTTTCCAATCAAAACCTCATTGAGATACCACCTTACACCAGTCAGAATGGCCAAAATTAACAAGACAGGAAACAACAAGTGTTGGAGAGGCTGAGGAGAAAGGCGAACCCTCCTACACTGTTGGTGGGAATGCAAGTTGGTGCAGCCGCTTTGGAAAACAGTGTGGAGATTTCTTAAAAAATTAAAAATAGAGCTACCCTATGACCCTGCAATTGCACTACTGAGTATTTACCCCAAAGATACGATGTAGTGAAAAGAAGGGCCATGTGTACCCCAATGTTAATTGCAGCAATGGCCACAATCACCAAACTGTGGGAAGAGCCAAGGTGTCCTTCAGCAGATGAATGGATAAAGAAGATATGGTCCATATATACAATGGAATATTATGCTTCCATCAGAAAGGATGAATACCCAACTTTTGTAGCAACCCAGACTGGAATGGAGGAGATTATCCTGAGTGAAATAAGCCAAGTAGAAAAAGTCAAATATCATAAGGTTTCACTTACTTGTGGAGCATAAGGAGTCATATGGAGGACAGTAAGAGAAGGAAACGAAATGTGAATTGGGGTAAATCAGGGAGGAAGATGAAACATGAGAGACTTTAGACTCAGAAACAAACTGAGGGTCTTGGAAGGGAGGGGGGTGGGGGATGGGTGAGCCCAGTGGTGGGTATTAAGGAGGGCACGTATTGCATGGAACACTGGGTGTGGAGCATAAACAATGAAACTTGGAACACTGCAAAAATAAAATAATGTAAAAAAAAAGACTATTTTTCTGAAAGTCATTTTTGTTTTTGTTTCCCTTTGAATAATGAATCACAAGCATTCCTATTCACTGACTAATCTAGCAAGACAAGTCAGTTTATTATTGTCTACAAATTTCGATGGATTATTCAGGGTAATGGTGTTTTTTGCTTAAATGAATAAAATATTATTCACTTCAGAAGCTTTTAGAAACATTTGTTTATTGTTATTTAAGGCTGTAGCTTGAGCTGTAAATATGCTTATACCTCAGACATTTTTCTTTAGGATAGTTAATTTTGTTTTACCTTGGAGTATTCTTGTGACTGCAGTTATACTGAAAGCAGTATTGCAGAATACCTTTTTCTCTTTTTTTGTAAGCTGAGATGATAGCATTTAATTTTGCCAAATAAAGCACATTTTGAAAGCCACAACATTCTTTTAGTCCATTTGCATTAATAGGAAAATAATTGGTGGGTAAAGAGATGTCTAGGTTTTTCACACAACCACTATCTTTCTAAACCCATAAATAAATGAAAAGCAAGTGGTACAAGATTTGATTTATATATCTAGTTATAAAAATTCAATTGGATTAATAGCCTTTAGTAATAATATCATGAAAGCTCAAAAGATGGTATCTTATTTAGGTTTGGCTATATGTAACAGAAATCCAAAATGACAGTGGCCCAGGTATGATGAAAGTTTATTTCTCTTTCTCAAAAAAATCTGAATTTTAGATAATTCAAGGCCATTATGGTGGCATACAAATATCTGGGTATCCAGACTACTCCCAGATTTCCTTGGTGATATGGCATGCATTGAAGTTTCAAAGTAGAGACAGCTCCAAAAATCACATCCTTGTTCCAAGCAGCATCATATGGAAACTTGGGTTGTTTGGGCCCCCACCCACCCCCAGCCTTCTGTTAAAGGCATGGTGAAGACATGTTATATGCCACTTCCAATTGAATTCTGTTAGTAACAACGTGGTCATGTGACTGCACCTATTTGCAAGGTCTTTATTCTGGCAAGCCATGTACATGTGGATGGCTGTCTGTCTATGACGGAGTTGAAATATTTTTATTAATATAATATAGATGGGTATAATTTTTACTGGAATGAAGTTCACTAAAACAGTGGTACCCAAACATTTCTTCCAACCAAATATGGAATGCAACATATGAATAGGGCAAGCTGAACTGTCTGATTAAAATGGAGGACACAGGAATGGTCCCCCATGTCATTCACATGTCCCTTAAATACACTCTCACAAAAGAGCCTGACACTGTCTTAGGGCTTCATGGATCAGTATGTAAAGCACTATTTTAAAGTTTTAAATGGGTATTTATGTGAAATAAAGGGTATATTTTGAGAGTTGTTTAAAAAAATCAACAGGCATTGCTAAGAAGAATACAAATAATTTTATTGAGGGCAAGAAACAACTCTAAATAAGATTGCTTCAACTTTTGTTTGAATACTCTATTTTCCAAAAGATATCCATGTTACAATTACCTCCTTGGAGGATCAATTTCTTTTTTCAAACAATATTTTTTTATGAGCAAATGGCCACAATAGTATCTCTGAATTGTGAAGCCATTATTAATTCATATTCATCAAATTCCTATTCTGCGGAATTTTGTAACGTATATTTGAAATAAAAAGATTTTGCAATTAAAGACATAGCCAGGGATTTAATTAAGGGCTTTTCTGTGTCAGTTATTATGCCCAACTTTAGGAAATATTTCATATTTTATCCTTAAAAATAATCTGCAAACATGCCGGGTAAGTGAAGTGCTGCTGAGCCTAACTTCGAATATTCAAATGCAGTAAAGAAAGTCTTGCTTCTGTGATTTTTATAAGCAATTTTATTATAGGAAAGCAGACTGATTCTGTACTATAGATTGATCTACATCAACAGACAATCATTATTATTTTTAAAAATATTTTATTTATTTATTTGACAGAGAGAAATATACCTAGAGAGGGAACACAAGTAGGTAGAGTGAGAGAGGGAGAAGAAGGCTTCCCCCCAAGCAGGGAGCCCGATGCCAGGCTCAATTCTGGGTTTCCAGGATCATGACCTGAGCTGAAGGCAGACGCTTAACGACTGAGCCACCCAGGCACCCCGACAATCATAATTATTAAGTCACTTGTTGGGAAGGGTCCAATGACCCATCCAATGTTTACATAAACTCTGATGGGGTCTGAGACATTAATAAGTTCTTCCATGAATGGAACTCAATTTAAAGAACAAATACATTATCACCGCTGATGTGATTTTTCTTTTTGTTTTTCTTCATTATTTATTAATTTATTTTTTGGAGGACCAAAATTATTATTGTTGTTCCCTTAAAAACAGGTAGAGGTAAGACGTGAAGACAAAGGAAAAGTGAAGTTACCAAACTTGCTTATATTTGATTATGAAGAAACTGCTGCTAATTGTTTCATGATCATAATCATGGATGGCCTGGGGGAAAATTACTTGGAGCTAAATTTAATTGTGGCTTTAAGTAGTCACAGAGAAGGTAGCCCTGTATTCGGATTTTTATAGAACCCTAGGAATGTCTCCATAAAACTTAGAAAAAAATTTTACAAACTCATTGGGAAATTTGAAGTAGGGGCTCCTTTTCTGTCAATCTACTAGAACACTTCCTAGCAATTGAATCGTGGAAACACCCTAGTAATATGACTAGAATACAAAGTTGAATTTCTGACGTTAGAGCACCCTGGGAAGATGAAAGTTTGTGTCAGTTTTCTACTGCTGCTCTAAGAAATTGTCACAAACTTGGTGCCTTAAAATAACTCCTATTAATTTACTTATAATTTCGGAGGGCAGGAGTCTGAAATCAGTTCCTCTGGGCTAAAGTCAAGGCATCTGCAGGGCTGTGTTCCCTTTGGAGGTTCTAGGGGAAAATTCCTTTTTAGAGACCACTCACATTGTTCTGCTCATGCCTTCCTTCCCCCGTCTTCAAAGTCAGAAACAGCAGGTTGAGTTTTTATCACATTACATTATATTTTCACTTCCTCCCTTTTCCACAGGTAAGGACCCTGTGTTTGCATTGTGATCAAATAGATAACCCAGGAAAACCTCCCTATCGTGAAGCCACCTGATTAACAAACTTAATTACATCTACAACTTCAATTCTGTTTAACATTTGCTCTGTAATCTTACATATTCATAAGTTAGGAGAGGATTAGGGTGTGGGTTAGGATGTGATGTATTTGGGAGGCCATTATTCCGACTACCACCAAGACTTTTAGGCAATGCATTAGTTTGCCAGGACTGCCATAAGAAAGTACAACAAACTGGGTGGCCTAAGCAACAGAAATTTTTTGTCCCACAGTTCCAGAGGCTCGAAGTCCAAATCGGAGGGTCAGCAGGGGCGGCTCCTTCTTGAGGCTGCGAGGGAAGGGTTTTCCAGGCCTCTCGTTGGCCTAGCAGTGGCTGTCTTCTCTGTGGGTCTCTTTACATTGTCTTCTTTCTGTGTGTATCTGTGTCCAGATTTCCCCTTTTCAGAAAGGTATCGGTCATATTGGATTAGGATTTATCTTATTGACCTCATTTTAACTAGATTCCCTTCATAAACACTCTCTTTTAAAATAAGGCTGCAATGCTGAGAAACTGAGGTTGGGACTTTATATGAATTCTGAGGGGACATAATTCTGCTCAGAACGGGCAGGATCTCTAAAACCTCACTCAAGAATGATACAAAGTTCTTAATTACATTATGTGTCAGAAATGAGTTTTGTTTTTTTTTAAGATTTTATTTATTTATTTGAGAGAGAAAGTATGTGTGAAAGAGAGTGCCCATGAGAGGGGTAGGCAGAGGGAGTAGGAGACTCGCCCCTGAGTGGGGAGCCCAGGACCCTGGGATCATGACCTGAGCCAAAGACAGACTCTTAACCAACTGACCTACCCAGGCACCCCAGGAATTGAGGTTTTAAGGAAGAAATGTTTTGTTTTCTGATCAGATGTACTTAAATAAGGAAGGGGAGAAAGCACTGTTATATTTCAGTTCTCAGCGAACGGAAAACACATTTTCTATTCACCTATCCCTCTAACTTAACAAATAACAACAACAATGGAGCTGTGAAGTCAAATTAAGATCCCACGGTGCTAGAGTATTTGCAAGGAATTAGCAATAAACATCTAGGTGGCAAATGTACAATTACTTAAAATATATGAATTCTAAGATTTAGTAGAAATGTTGTCTACATAGTTAAGTGCCTACAGTCAGTTCTGAAATGTTAATCGCTCTCATTAGCAATGTTCTTGTTTCCCTGGAAAAATGGTAGTGTTTACGCCCTCACATAATACATTAGCATCTGTTTTCTTTTCTTTTCTTTCTCAGCCCTCAAGGAAAAGAAAACTGTGTTAAAACCCTTTCCCCCTCTCAGAATCCATCGGTTGTCAGTGGAGGAGGGCTTGTGCTCTGTACACTCAAGTACTATGTTCCATGAGCATGAAAACATTGTAAAAGAGCAATGAAACCTGTTGCTTGCCCTGGGAAATCAGCTAAAGGAGTGCAGTAAATTGGAACAATTGAAGGGAATATAGGATCCTTCCCACCATCACAATTTAGTGTCCCAATATCTCTCCGGGAAAAGAAAAGAGGACTATATGCAATGTGGCACACAGATGTTTAAATCCAATCTCATTAATATATCTCCTATTCCCTTATTAGATTATGCCTCCTCCATCATGCTTTTGGGAGGAGAAGATACTGTGGAGGAGGAGGCAGGAAAAGATAATGCCTATAATCTAGGTCTTTACTAATGGGTGAACATCCAACACAGAACCTGTCTGACAGGTTTTAATTTAAACAAAATTAAAATTCCTAATTAGCTAATACTAAGGAACCTTAGTCCAGTGGTGTGAAAGCCAAACTTTTAAGGAGACTTGTGCTGTCTACTTGCAAAGGTTAGGTTAGCAGGTCTAGAACAGCTATTAATTGTAAAGAAAGCTGAACATAATGAGTTATATATTAATTAATAATATACATTAATAATATACATTATACAAGTTTAGTTTTATTAATAAACCCAAAATAGGACATCATGAGAGAAAATCAGTAGAAATGAATGTCTGGGGTTGGACAGTCTTATTCAACTTTCACATAACGACTGAATTCCAACTCTTCTCACAATGGGTGATGTAGGATTCCTCTGTACGGTATCCCCATGCTCACATACTTGACCAAGTAACAAAGTCAGACATCTCTGTTCTAGGATAATACCATTAGCTAATTATGGCTGTAGGAAGAAACTTGGCTAAAATGGACTTACATTTTCAAGGGAGAAATAACTTGTTTTCCTGGCCTTGGCTTGGCACCATAAACACAATTCTATTTTTTCTATTTTTCAGAAAGATTCTTTGACCCTGGACATTGACATTTTGTTTGCCACTCTTACCAGACACTTAACAATTATATTTATAAACTTGACAAGAGATTTTAGAAACTGGCTGAGAGCCTCTGATGGGGAAATTTACTTCGTTCTTCTTGCTTCTGTTTTCTTTTCATAAGAAGGCGCTTATTCTTTGTAAATACCTTCCTTAACGGTGCTCTAGCCCCAGGGAGTCCATGTAGTCAGTGTGACCTAGCTAGTTTGGATGATGGGAGCCCTGGTGTCAGGGTAATATTCAGACCAGCCAGGGCCCCATTGTCATCTCCCTTCACTGCTGCTTGCCATGACTAGAAAATAAAAAGCAACAGTAATTACTTCTCAAAAGGTAGGCACCTGGGAAGGCATTTTTTGGTGATAGTGAAAGGAAATTAAATTAATAAAGATATACCTACAGAAAAATAGAACAGAATTGGAAAGACCAAAAGAAAGTTTACTTTAAAAGGAATTTTTTTTTTTTTTTGGTCCTGGTCAAGTTTTAACAATTCTCTCTCCTGGTTCCTCAAGAAAAAACAAACTCTATGTCTCTCATAAAATACCACCCCATAAAGTACCTACAAACATTCAGTGAGACATAAACTACTGTAGGTATACTTGTGGTGGCAGATATACTGAGATACTATGATAGGAAAAAATACTCTCCCATTTGGGGTCATGACCATAACCCTAGGAGAATACCCATGGATAGGTCAGATTGCTCCACCCTGGACTGGATTCAGCCAAGAGCCTCTTCACTTTGTCAGTGGAGACTGTGTCAATTCTCATGAATCAGGTGGAAACCACAAAGGTTCTCTTTGCAAGGGTTCAAGGAGGCTAATCTCCTCTCCTTTTTATCAGAGGGTTGAGCTCAAGGGCAAAGAATATAATATCACTTTTCTAAATTGTCTGTGCTTGTAAAAATATACAATCTTAAACTAACTCCAGGATTACAAAAGGTTTTAAAAGAGTCTGAGTGTATATAGCTAGCAAAAGTGGCAAAATCGGGTCTGATTCTTTCCACTGAAATAACACAAAATCATACTCTTTATCATCTAGAATAATAGTTACTTTTGTATGTTTCACTTTTTCTTCAAACCACTCATAAGCACTATGACAATATTATCTAAATATGGATTCTAGAAAATAGTACTACTGAATGCAAAACTTTGACATACCAGACCATAGTAAGAAAAATATAGAGTCCAGCCAGCTGTGTAATAAAGAAATCTTATTAGAAATATATCTATTACCCTCATGTATTGCTCATAAATATGCACGTTATTTTTTATAGGCTAAATATTAACATCACCTAAATTTACATGCTTGTTTTATATCTGCACCTGCAGTACTTATGATGTGTCAAATGTGTTGACATTTGCGAAGGCTCTAAGCATGAGGCAAGTTGAAACTGTTATTAAACAGATATTCAAAATGTTAGCTAATTTGATTAACCAAAGGAGGAGGATCTAAGTAATGAAATATTACATTGCATCTTTCCAGCTTCAGGTGTATTTATTCACCTGTAGGGAGCTTACGACCAACTTGTGTTCTCTGCAGCACAGTCTCGTCAGGTTATACTTCTCTTTTCTTAAGTTGTTTGGTGCACTTGTCTTCCTGGGGTGAGTGCATGGAAAGAAATGAGTCTTCGAGTAACTGGTCTTCGAAGTCACACATTTTCTTTGAATGCATGGCCAGCATCATGCCTCAATGTGTTTGCTCTACCCAGTTCTATGTGTTGATCAGTAAATATTTTGTCAGCTGTAGTTTGTGATCCAAGTGATAGAGCTCAAAGAGCATGTTGCTCAGGTGCTATGTAACCAGTCACTTTATATAATTTAGATTCTATAAGAAGATTTTGTTTATGCGTTTGTTTGTTTCTTTTCTTTTTTTTGAAGATTTCTATTTATTTACTTGAGAGAGAACAGAGAGAGAGAGAGAGAGGGAGAAGCAGATGCCCCACAGAATAGAGTACCTAACACAGGTCTCGATCCCAGGATCCCAAGATCAAGACCTGAGCCAAGACAGATGCTTAACTGACTGAGCTACCCAGGCATCTATGCTTGTTTTTGTTTTTGTTTTTGTTTTTAATAGTGCACAAGATGCTATTTATAATAGGATTAGGGAATGTTAAGGCAGTTGACAAGTAATAAAGATAAGGTTTTGAAAATCACGGTCAACAAAAAAACCAGGGATTGCACAAATCAGAACTGAGTTGGAAACAAAGGTAAAATGCTGTTGTCAGTCCCTTAGCTATAAAGTTATTGAAAATTCATCTATGGTTCATGGCTTGGGGTCATGTAAATGTATGAAAGCATATATTAATAAAAATATAAATAAGCCAAAGCAAGATTGTGGTCACAGAGACAGACCTGAAATCTCTTTTGCAAACACTGTCACATACATAATGTCATTTTATATAGATGACATTTCTTGTAAAGATCTCTTGATCCATGAAGTTTTTGAAATCCAGAATTATTTTCTTTTTGTTCTCAGACACTTTCTCCTTGTGACTGGTTGTTGGTAGGACCCAAAGGCATTATTGGTATTTATCTTCTCTTACATTTCACTGTGGGGCATTCAGGTTTGTGTCTTCTAAGACTCTGTACTTCCCTTTCTTTCTTGTTTGCCAGGGAAGAGGAGGTGAGATCTGACCGTAGAAATAAGAATGAGGAAGTATGAAAAACAGCTACCATCCAGTGAACACTTAATTCATGCAAGTCATTTTGCTAAGCACTTTACATAAAGAAACACATTTTATCTTCAGGTGTTGTGATCCATATTTCACAGATGAAGAAATGGAAATAGAAGCCTAAAGAGATCAAATAACTTGCCACATAATAAATACCTTATAAATTATAGTCGGGATTTTAACTGACAGTGGCCAAATTCCAGAACGTATACTCAACTGTTCCACCTTTCTAGTAATGCAGATCTCATTCCTCATTTTAGGCATTGACAAGCTAGAACCAATCTCTCAGTGCAACACTTCAAAATGTGTACTTCGGGCACAAAAAATTATTCTGATCTAAGGAGGAATCTATACCTCCAGGCCCAGAAGAAAGTGCTTGAGGGACAATTAATGGCTTAAAATTTTTCTCCAATTCAAACCATGGGAGTTTGAAAAAAATTTTATTACAGTAAGATTAACATTGGTGAGTTTTGTAGGTAATCGTGATCTGTAAAACTGTTGCTCGTATGAGATGCTCCTGAAACTGAAGTACAATTTTCTGCCAGTGAAGCAGGTTCCCTATAGGTCCAC
The DNA here is from genome assembly GCA_004023965.1 of Spilogale gracilis. Taxonomy (NCBI): domain Eukaryota; kingdom Metazoa; phylum Chordata; class Mammalia; order Carnivora; family Mephitidae; genus Spilogale; species Spilogale gracilis. The sequence goes on along the minus strand of PITA01011291.1, from coordinate 13,759 downwards.
TAATTTTGGTTTAAATTTGGAAGGAATAAACATATTCTTTAAGTTGCTCAGTAAATTTAAACAATAGAATAACAATTAAACTTTCCCATTTGTTTAAAGTTGTCATCACTGATGGGAGTTGGTGCCTGAGTCTTAGGCTGTGAACCCCAATTTTTTTTTATTCCTTTCTATTAGAAGTCCTACTGGAAGCAGCAGAATTATCAAGATATGAATACTTCGGTGCATAGTGAAAGGTTCTTTACCTTTCAAGGATGTGTGGACATTTGGGAAAGTGATGATTTATTCCCCCCACCTTGAAAGGGGTGGAGGGGAATAAAGACTATTAGTGTTTTATTATATCACATATACAAATGGAGATTTAATTCTTACATGGAATTTTAGTTGAGTTAAATGCTTGAAAATGTAACATGGGCACCATGATAAAATTTACCAAGTTGGTGATAGATAAGGATGGGAATACTGGCAATGATAGAAGCAGAATTCTCAAGCCAACATATAGGGAATTTAAATTGTAGCTCAGTTTTCAGGATTATTGCTAAGGAAACAGGACTGTCATAAAATAATGTTTCATAGGGGTTCCTGGGTGGCTTAGTCATTAAGCATCTGCCTTCGGCTCAGGTCATGATCCCAGTGTCCCTGGATTAAGCCCCAGATTGGGCTCCCTGATCAGTGGGAAGCCTGCTTCTCCCTCTCTCACTCCCCTTGCTTGTGTTCCCTCTCTAGCTGTGTTTCTCTCTGTCAAATAAATAAATAAATAAAATCCTTTAAAAAAGAGATAGTGTTTCATAATAAGGTATTAATAAACCATGGTGAAGAGAGTGACATAGTATTAACCAACATCTAATATTCCACTAAAGACCTAGAAAATGATTATTTCTACATTGATATTATTTTATTGACATAGTCCAGACCATATATTCAATTTTAATTTTCACTTTTTCCTTAGTACCCTGAGGTCTCTGAGAATGCATTCATGATCTAGAATTGGTAATATTGCAGCTACTTTTTGTAATGGAAAAATAAAACACTACCAGTTTTGATGTTAGTCTTTTCTGTTCATATTGTCCATACAGAAATCACTGCCTATGATCCGTTTTGGGCCATGTAATAAAACTCAAATGAGCAGGGTGAGGTGGGGATGGAGGGTGGGGAAACCAGAATCCAACCTTTGTAATAAAAGTCAGGATATGACCAGGATGGAATACCATATTAACATGTGAAGATTTATTAGGTCCAGCTAGGTCAAGTACAACTTGGAATGCAGCCATGGCACTATAATTATGAATGACTGGCTCTGGCTCTCTGAGACGTGGGTCTCATGTCTTATATTTTACTGCCACTCTGCCTCCACTCACATCTTTGTATTTAGCCAAGAAGTTGGAAAGCATGACTTTCATTTGATCATCTTTTTAGCCTTATCTAGAGCCTTAATACCATGTGGGTTTGACCTAAGTTTAGGAAATGACAATGCAGGTCAAGTACATGATTTTATAGACATTGAAACTGAAGCTTAAAATAAAAATTTATATTTCCAAAGCAATTAATTTGTGATAAAGCCTTTTAATGTATATTTCCTTCCTTTATTGTATAATAACCCTAAAAGATAAATACAGTAGATGTTATTACTTGATAATAAAGATATGCAGTTCAAAATACTAAGGGATTTTATTTTATATTTTTGCAGATAATAAACAATCAGAACTCAGATATGCGTGGGTGGCTCAGTCACTTGAGTGTCTGCCTTCAGCTCAGATCATAATCTCAGGACCCTGGGATGGAGTCCAGTATTGGGCACCTTGCTAAGTAGGGAGCCTGCTTCTCCCTCTGCCTGCTTCTCCCCCTGCTTGTGCTCACTTGTTCTCTCTCGCTGGCAAATAAATAAATAAAATTAAAAAAACAAAACAAAACAAAACAGGATTCAGATTTTGGTTTTGATTTCAAGTTTGGTGCCTTTCTATGATCTTTTATTCTTTGATGTAATGGAACAGGCATTGGCCCAAGATTGTAGTGACCATACCAGAACCATGTTCCCAGCTCAGCTCTATACTATTTACACAATACCATACACACACCATCAGATCAGCAGCAACAACTTTGCCAAGGAACTTGTCTGTTAATGAAAGTTTTTGGGCCCAGTGCCTACTGCATCAGACATGCTGGGAGAAAAAAAAAAAAAAGAAATGCTGGGAGAAGACATATAATCTGCATTTCAATAAACTTTCCAGGTGGTTCTGATGTATATTAAACTTAGAGAATTGACATTATATATTATAATGATTCTCTATCTTTGGTCTTTACAATAACAAAAACGTTTTTGTTTAAATCACTATACTGAGGGGCTCCTGGGTGGCTCAGTCCTTAAGCGTCTGCCTTCCTTCAGCTCAGGTCCTGATCCCAGAGTCCCGGGATTGAGCCCCACCTGGGGTTCCCTGCTCAGCCGGCCAGGAACCCTGCTTCTCCTTCTCTCACTCTCCTTGCTTGTGTTCCCTCTCTAGCTGTGTTTCTCTCTGTCAAAAAAAATCTTTTTTTTTTTTTTTTAAAGTCATTACATTGAATTTCTGGCAGAAGAATTGCATGCATATATATTTTACCAAGCTATTAATCTATGCATGCATATTTATGAAATAATGGTGATATTACACAGTACAGTTTTCATATTAGCATTGTTTCTCCTCAGTAAAGAAATTGTAGTAACACTCTGTATAGCTAAAGTCCAGTTTTAATTTTTCTTGTTTCAGTTTGCCGTCAATTGTTTAGACGCAGTTTCCACCGGGATATCTGTTTGTTGCTTTAGTGCCTTATTCTTCACAGAGAACATTTCTTAATCTTTGCTTAAACACGAAGTCTGCAACAATTGATTTCCATGGAGGATGCTGCTGCTCCACAAAGGACAATGCAAAATGCTCGTTATTTGCATTTCTCAGCTAAAGGAGTCTTTCTTTCTCTTTCCAATTCGCTCTCATTTCCAGCTTCTCTCTCTTACGTGTGTGGAGAAAACATAAATGTTTTTATTTTATAAAATTGGGGTAATTCTACATTTACTGCTCTATAACCAACATTTTGAAACTTCACATATTCAATCCCATGTTCATAAATGTTTTTTATAAAGGAAAATGACATTTACATGATATTTTCAAGAATAGATTTTTCAAAAGATTTTGTTTATTTATTAGAGAGAGAGCACAAGAGAGCATGAGCAGGGGAGGGGTAAAGGGAGAGGGAGCAGACTCCCCACTGAGTTGGGAGCCTGACATGGGGCTCAATCCCAGGATCCTGGGATTATGACCTGAATCCAAGGCAGATGCTTAAGAACTGAGTCATCTAGGCATCTGAAAGCATAGATTTTGATAAGTATTAAGCATTACTCAGATGAGGACATTTGAGTCATTTCCCAAGTTTTTGCTTATAAGCAACAGTGATGAATGACTTGTTATGGAAATATTTAGGACTACTTCAGATTATTTTCTTGGGATAAATTCCTAAATTTATGGAATGGATCAGGAGAAAAAATATTTAGAAATATGAACCATTTCATTGTACATTTATATTGATTAAACTTTCATTTTATAACTGCATATATGCAAAAATGATTTTGTCATTTTTCTATTTCACGGGGGGGTGAGAAAATTTTGGTAGTTAAAAATATGCATCTTTTTTTAATGGTTTTCTTGCATTTATTCATTCATTCATTCATTCATTCATTTATTTTTAATTATTATTTTTTCTATTACCCAGCCGCCCTATCCCTCCTCCCTGCACCTCCCAGCAACCCTCAGTTTGTTTCCTGAGATTGAGAGTCTCTTACGGTTTGTCTCCCTGGTCCCATCTTCTTTTATTTTTTTCCCTTCCTACCCCCCACGACCCCTCCACCCTGCCTCTCAAATTCCTCATATCAGAGAAATCATAGGATAATTGTCTTTCTCTGATTGACTTAAAAATATGCACCTCGATAGCTTCTCTGGTGTCACTTTGCCCTAATTGCAGATAAAATTTGATTTTTTTGTTGTTGTTGTTTATTGCCTGAACCAAGCCAAAGCCAAATCACGGATAAAGCCAGGGTGTGGTGGTTGCATTCATACTGTTATGGCAGCTAATTGTGCACACAATATTTCATCCATGAGTCTCTCCAGAATCATCTGATTTCAATATGTTTCTAAGAAAATCATGGTGGCACTTGATGAGAAGTAATAAGATGGGAAACCTAACATTTGAAATCAATTGAAAAGGGCAAGTGTGTAGTGCTTTGGAAGGAAAGGCAGAGGTGAGGTGGGGTGCCTTGGTGGCTCCAACTCTTGATTTCGGCTCAGGTCATGATCTCAGGGTCATGAGATTGGGCTCCAGCCTGCTTAAGACTTTCCCTCTTCCTCTCCCTCTGCGCCTCCACCACCCACCCCTCAACCCTGCTCATGGGCCCTCTTTCTTTCTCTCTCTCGCTCTCAAACAACAACAACAACCAAAAACCAAAAGAAAGAAAGAAAGGGAGACAAGGAGGCATTGGGTCGCTGGTCGGGAGAACAAAATCTGGGTGGAGAAGGTAAGGAAGAGATGGGCTCCTGGAGCATCCCAGAGAAAACTGACACTGCACTTAGCTCAGGAAGAATGTTTGCACCCCTGTTGGGTGGGTCAAAACACTGACCCTTCAAGTCTTCAGTGAGACTTAATGGTTGACTTACTAAGAAATAGCATATTCTAATTTAAAGAAAAGTTGAGACTATTTACTTTGGAGGGGCTTCTGGCCCTGTGAAACGGCTGCGTGGTCCTCATAGGCAAGTTTTGTGCTAGGCTTCAGGAAGAAATATTTCCTTCCACGTCTTTCTTGAGTTTGCCATTCTTTCACTCCTCTTGCCATCCATGAAGTGAAATATTGAGGATCAAGAGCAGGGATGTTTCTGGGAAGAAGGGTCCAAGGAGCACTAACTATATATGGCCCAGCTCAAGAGATTCTGCGAGCATTTAGGGGTCAAAAGAAGTTAATAATAAATGGTGACTTAATCTGGAACTTTGCCCTCTTTATCAACCTTTAATCTATGTGCTATGAATGACTAATCAGTTTATTATTATTTATTTACTCCTAACTGCTTATTTCTGCAGGTACTCTTCCCTTTTTTATTTGGCTTAGAAAAACACACATCAGTATATTTATCTGTAAAAGTATACATGTTTTTCTGACAATAAATTGTAAGGTTCCTACAGAAAGGGGTCATATCTTTCTCCAATTTTTCCTATAAAATGTAGCTTAGTGTTTTATGTGTAATATTTATGAGCAAAGATTTAATATTTGGTGGATTAGCGAGGGATTGATTCCTCCTCTGAAATGTCACATCCCATTTGCTTTATTTTCCAAGAGCATCCTGATATGAAGGTAGAGCCCATCTTCTGTCACTGCTAGAACTGAGTGAGAAGGCCTAGGATAGTGACTTGAGCCCAGCGAATGTCCTCTACACCCACACAGAGCAAGTAAGGGGCATGTGAGTGAAACTGTGAAGCTTGAGAAGGGAAATTGCTTATTTAGATCAGGGAAACCTCAGCAGTTCCTGGGGGTTCTAAATATTATGATCTGACTTACTAGAGCAGTACTTGGTATGAAGAGGTAGTTCACACAAGAGGGAAAGTGTTTTTGCATGGCTAGACCTAAGATCTAGGAGAGACCTTTTGAGGACTCTACTGGAGAAGGAAAAACAATACTATAAGGAAAATAGACATTTTCCATTAAATATTTAATCTTAACAATGAACTTAGGTAAAGCAGAACAGTTTGTCACACACGTAAAAATTTGGTAGATTATTTCTTAAATTTTTGAAGGTGCTAGTTAGTTCCATTTGATTTTCTGACCCGTGGTGAACTTAAACCTGAAAAGTCAACTTGAAAATATAAGCTGTAGTGCTAGAGAAGAGCCACGTTCAGAGTCCAGCTGGAGCAGAGTAAATTCATGAAACTCAGGGCAAGATCATCTAGGAGATAGGTTAGCAGAGATATCTTTCAGCTGATTAGACTAGGTACTTGGAGGCATCTAGGAAGATTGCCATGTTTTCAAGATACAAGGCAAATTTCCAGGGGTTAAAAAAAGGGACAGATCAAAGGTACATGGCAGTAAGTGGGGCCAATGCCTAGCAAGCCCTAGTTCCCACAGGAGAGCTGCCACATCCTGTGTCCCCAATTGGGCATTTCCTACCAACAAGGGTCTCTGCTGGATAATTTATATGTTCTTGTTTGGTAAATGAGAACTCTAGAGGGCATAAAATAGCTAACATCTTACTACTAATCAGGGCAGTGGCACCAAACTGTGTTAGTGGTCATTGCACTCTTCATAACCATGCACTGGCAGGTTTTTTAAAAATAATAACTTTTAATATGGAAGTCTTGACCACAGAGTCTCAGGAGCACTGATGCAAAGAATTAATTATTTATCAAAAGAAAGAAATAAAGTGAAACAAACAAAACAAACAAAACAAAAAGGGAAAAATATAAACATCCATCAAGAGAGGTTTCATTATATAAATTGACATACTTGAGTAATGGAATACTCTGGATTCACTTCAAAGGGTGAACCAGTTCTATAAGTGTTGACATGGAAAGGTGTTCTATATATATATACACACAATATATATTTTAAATTCAAATGCATGGATTTAAGAACAGCATTGAAGTATAACCAACTTATTTTTTATAGATGCATATTAAATCATACAAATGATTAAAAATAAACTGATGGGTAGGTTTAAGGAGGTAGATAATTGCCTTGATATAAAATAAGTGATATTTGTAGATGTTGAAATTAAAATGGGTCATTATAGGATAAAAGACATTGTTTATTGTTCAGTGGGGATTTTTAGAACACATAGGGATGGCCAGTTATGAGGGATTTTTTTTTTAATGGCTTAACTGTCTGTCCTCTAGATCTCTAACCAAACTATAATTTTATCAAATGAAAATTCACTATTCAAGAGGAGGCATGAGCCTGAGTACTTGGCTTTAGTAGTTGTTACCTGAAGTTAATATGCTTGGAAGTTTCAAGTACTGCCTGCTTTTTGAAAGAAATCATTATTTTAGAGTTATCATATCATTCCTACTGGAAATAAGTAAATAATATATAAATAATAAATAATAAATATTTATTATAAATAATAAATAATTCCTATTGGAAATAAATAAATAATATTTTATAATATTTATAATATTATTATAATATTTATAATATTATTAGAATAATATAAATAATATTTATTTATTTCCAGTAGGAATGATATAACTCTAAATATATATGTATATAAATATATTTATATATATTTAATAGGCATCATTTGTGAATGTTTCCTCTTAACTGGTAAATACAATGCCATGAATCTCTCATATAAGTCATTCTCAGTTCTCACTGTGATTTTTAAAACATATCTACCTCATTTTTTTTCCTCTAGAGATGTACTATTTTTTAAAGTGTGGTTTCTCTGTCTTTAATAATGGAGGCTTAGTACCTACAGTGAGTCCCCAGGTGTATTTAATAACTTTGTTGCCTCTCTTTGAAGGCGAATGTCTTCAGTTTTTAGAAGCTATTCTTATTTCGTACACTAAAAATATTTTCCTACATAATAGACATACTTATTATTTCCCAATATTTATTAATTTTTCAGATTATACTTCAGTGATGAGAAGGACAATGCAATATGGCCAATAATTGGGATGAGGAACTCCTGTTTTTAATAAACTACACCCACCATAAAATCTCATTTCTACCCTTTGAGATAACACCAATTTGAGATTTTAGCATGATTTAGAGCCTTATGTGACAACACTGTACAGTTAATAATTCTACTGTAGTATTGCAGGAGTCAGTGTTTTCTCATCAAGAAGTATGATGTTTAGACTGACCATTCTAATTCACACTTCCCTCTCTTTTCCCCCTTTTCTTGACACCCCAAACCCAAGCTCATACCTTTCCGTAAATCAAGATGTTATTACAAGATAAATGACTTTATTTATTAAAAGTACTTCTCTTACCCTCTCTCTCTTCTCCTCAGCTCATCATCCCCTTCTCTGTTGCACCGATTGATTATGTGGTTAATGAAATCTTTTTTGGAAGCATATTTGCAGTTGGGCTGGAAACATTTCATGATCTATTGGAAGTTAATGCTGTGGAGAGAGCAAAAGCTCTGGTTAATTTTCAGAAACTTTGGTCCCTGGGGGAGGATTTCTTTTTAAGTTTTGTGACTCTAATTATTTTAGAAAGTCAATTTTTTAGACGACTGAGTGGAAGGGTCCCTGGGGAAGTATTTGAAAGCATGTGTTTGGCTTTAGTCCATTAGTGTACTAGTCATTGAATTTTTGTCATTTCCATAACTTATAAAACGAGAATGGGAACTTCACCTTTTTGCAAGAAATAAATAAGATGATAGACATGGGAGTTGTCCTGAAAATAAATGTATCCAAACAATACAACTATTACTGTCATTTTATAACTACTCTAGAATGTACATCACTCTATACTCATATCGCATATATATAAAGAAGCACAATGTAGAGCACTAGTATAATATTTTATTTATATAAAGTTTATAATGTTGTTTGGATGAACAGAACATTTATAATAAAAATTACAGGGAACCATTGCAATTTTTTTTAAAAGATTTTATTTATTTGATAGAGAGAAACACAGTCAGAGAGGGAACACAAGCAGGGGGAGCGAGAGAGGGAGAAGTAGGCTTCCCGTTGAGGGGGCAGCCCCAGGTGGGTCTTGATCCCGGGACTCCAGGATCATGACCTGAGCTGAAGGCAGAGGCTTAACTACTGAGCCACCCAGGCGCCCCAACAATTGCAATTTTATCTTAGTTTTAGTCTTCAAAGTGTTCATCTATTTTGTTTGTTTGCAAAATATGAAGACAAATCTATATCATTCAGATCAATAATCATAAATGGTAATATTTAAAACTCATTTTATACCATCAGGAAACCCATCAATTAAACTAAGTTGATAAGAAAAGATTTAATTTGAATCAGACCCAACATGAGTTTATCCAGCATTAATAGGACTTCTAATAGGTTTAATTTGTTATATCACATGTTGTGTGTTTGTGTTAAAATTATAAAATTTATATTGCTGAGTTAATTTAACAACAACAACAACAGTTAACAACAACAACAAAAAACTTGGATCAGATTTCTGCAAGATGCACATGGCATTTCTATGGAACTACCAAATTCTGAGTAAAACAAAATTTGAAGCTTCTAAGAAAGTTCACTATCCAACTTTTAAACAAAAACAAGTGGAGAACTGAACATCTGGTGAAGTCCTATTCCTGTCATACATTCCTGTCTTAGATTCAAATATATCCCATCTATTTGTAAATCATTCAGAGAGGGAGTTAAGAGTTTTCACTGAGCTCACCACTGTGAGACATCTGAGACGAGGGAAGGAAGCAATTGTTCTACAGACCTGGGGACAACCTCAGGCCAATTTTCCTTAGAACTCTCTTAATCTTGTCCTAGGAAAAAATAAGTGATTGATTCTTGCTTAGGCCAACTATTCAAACCAAACTATTACCCAATATACATTAAGCAGATTCTTTCTTTCCTGTGGAAGCCCATGGTAAATAGAATAGCATTTCTACCTCCTTGCTGAGACAGTCAAAGAGCTGGGTCTAGGGAAAGAAGGAAATTTGCTAATCAATAAATACATTTCTGCCTCACTTCACCTGACTCAAGTTAAACTTTCAGGCAAGTTGCAACCAAAGAGGACTTCAGGAATATAAATAACTTCACCAGGTTGAAATATCCCAATATCTGGATGTGAAGTACTGCCTCTTTGGGAGTCCTTAACTCAGCATTTCAAGCACCAGAGGAAACAGTTTCTTTCCTATACTGCTACTGGCAATGTGTTGGTGACAACCAAAACATGGCATTTATGGGCCTGGTATTTATATGGGTCAAGATTTATATGGGTTTCAGATCAGAGGAAAACCATGAAATGAAGATAGGGATTTTACCCTAGAGATTTGGGTCTTAAAAGAAGGGAGGAGTCTCTTCAGTTGAAGAATCCCTTGGTACATCAAAGAGAGATCTAATCCAAGAACCATCTATTTATGATATTTCCCAAATATTTTATGGCCCCTCAACATAATAATGTGTTTGCCTGTCGGTTTGTTTTAATCTAGACTGGCTGCTTTAGGAACACAAAAGCTCCCTACTGATACTCAGAAATACACAATGAGGTTTCCCTTCAATGGGATTGTGTTAATGGGGTGATAGTTTTCCTCAGAGTAAGAAGCAATAGGGTCAGCACAGCTAATCAATGAGCCAAGTGTGGTGATGCAGCCATGGGTAGTTCTTTCTAAGTTTATAGCTTTTACATTCTTCCTGAAAAAGAAGCTGGAAAGAAGGGTTTTCATTTTATTTTCTTTGTGTGTGTGTGTGTGTGTGTGTGTGTGTGTGTGTGTGTGTTTTAATGAATATTGATTATTTGGTAACGGTTTTGTCTTTGAGAGTGTGGGTTTTAAACTAGAAATATCAAGTTTATCTTTGTAGAGATTATAAAATTGGAGCAATTATTGGCATTGCTATATGCAAGAAATAGATTGTACCAGCTGTCTTACATTGAACAGAAGGGAGACTTGGTTACACCTGAAACAGAAAACATTTTACCCTCCAGTCAGGCACATCTAACCTGGGGAAATTATTTTCTGCTGTCATTCTTCTCTGTGATTGTATTAAATGCGTACCAATCAATCATGTTTGAACGAATGACTGTTTAACTACTTTGACATTCTTGAATTCTGTAGATTGTTTTCATTTTATACATTAATAAACTTTACTTTTGAATGGGAAGTGCTGAGGGTTCTCACATATCCCCAAGTCTGCATACAGCACAGGCTCCACTACTGTTTTCATCCTGTACCACAGTGGTATATTTATTTTAATTGACGAATCTACATTAGTACTGGTTTACCCAAGTCCAGTTTATAGTAAGGTTCATTCTATGGGAATTGAAAATGTATAATGGCATATGTCCACCATTGTAGAATCACACAGAATAATTTTGCTCCCCCCAAAATCCTCTGTGTTTTGCCTGTTTATCTCTCCCTCCCCTTTAACCCATGGCAGTGATTACAATTTTACTATCTCCCTTTCCAAAATGTTATAAAGTTGAAATCACACCACCGGTAGCCTTTTCACTTAAAAATGAGCATTTAAGTTTCCTCCAGTTCTTTTTATGGCTTAGTAGCTCATCTCTCTTTAGCACTGAATAATATATTTTTTTCTTTTTTCTGTTTTTTTTTAGTGCTGAAAAATATTTCATTTTCTGGATTTGCCACAGTTTATTTACCTATCCATCTTCTGAAGGACATCTTGGACATACTATCTAAAGGTTTCTTTTCCCCTTCTCCTGCCATTAGCACAAGAGGCTTTTCTTTCTTTTTTTTTTTTTCTTTTTTCTGATTTTCGCTGTGAGGACCTGGTAGAGCTCGTGGAAATAAAACTCACAAAAGTGTGGATCCTTGTCTGATTGGGTCCCCCCTGGACTTTTTAATTCCCAGACTTGACTACATGGAGCCCTCAGCAACTTGACGATTAGGATTCAGGTTTTCCTATCCTAGCATTGATTCGTGTAGAGGTTTCAGTTCATAGACTTCTGCTTCAGTAAGCTATGATTCTCTGTACCCATCTATCTGTCTTCCAACTTTTGAGGTATCATTTTTCTCAATGACCTCACTTTTCTGACACATCTAAGAAGAGATCTAAAGAAGGTCTGAATATTAATTTGCCATTTAAAAACCTGGGGAGGCTAATCTCATCAGCTCTAGTGATTTTAACTCAGCCAAGGCAATCACAGAACTGACTCCAGAGGACATTAAATATGGCTAAATGTCAACCAGGTCCCTATTTCACATTCTTAACTAATTTTCAATCCCTTTATCATCTCTCTGCTGAAATGACCCCTAGTACTGTCATTGTTGGAAGGCTGTTTGGGCCTGTAGAGCCAAGACAAAGGGTCCTGATTTCATCAGCAGAAGTAGAGTCTGTAGACTTCCTTTATTGGCATTTCTGTTCCTTCTCTTCATTTCTGAGGCTGATTCTGAGAATTTGCTCACTGAGTACAAACTTATTATCAGCCTGCCCTCAAATGGGGTCTTTCTCTGTGGTCCTAGAGTCTAAATATCTCTTAGAAGACTATGAGACCAGGTTTTTCTAATCATCAATATAAAAATATCCATCATTGTCAAATTTACCAAAATACAAATCTAAGAATACCCCGTGCTGACAGGAAGACTAAAACATGGAATTAGTTCAGACTCCTTAGATCCTAGTCTAAGTACCAAAGGGAGATTTAATCTAAAGAAATACTGTGTCCTTGGGAATCCAAGAGCAGAGACAAAAGTAACTGGAATTGAAGAAGGAGCTAGAATAAGAAATTAAGAAGCTATTCATCAATGCTTATCAAGTCTGTTTGCGTCATCTCTTTTCCTGTAGGTTGCTTTTCTCTGCTTTCCAAGTCACCCTGCAGAGATTGCTTGGCAGTTTTGCAGTTGGAGGGTGATAATTAATCACACCCCTTCCCCATGGGTTCTGAACCAATTTTAGAGATGGGTGGGAATCAGACAGATGAAGACAAAAATATCAGCCTTATTTGTAGCAAGACTGAATTGGAGGATGTGGGTTGGATTTAAGACCAAATGGACTTACTTTCTTGCAACTTTCCCTCCTGAATTAAATTCTCTGAGAAATACAGGTCTCACCCCTGCAGGGACAGAGTCTCTCCAGGAAATGTACACTATGGAGGGAAAAGACAAGGCAAACGAATCTGGGGGGAGAGGAGCCATTTGTGCACAAGATTTTACTTCTATTAAAAAATAAAAAACAAAAACCAAAACACCCAAATAACTAAGGAGTGGTCAAGGTCAGGGTGTCACTGTGTCACCCATTTAGATAAATCAGTTATGAGTAAGGTACAGGGAAAGGGACTGAATGACTCTGGAAAAAAGCAACTATTTAGAACAAAAGGACATTCATTTCTTCTCAAATAAATTATTTAAAAATACCTGGTGAGAAAAATTATAGTGACTTAGTAGAGATCATGTGTCTTCAGTATATTCAATCAGTGGTAACAAGGATAGAAGTTCTGTACTGGACAAACTGGGCAGCCAGAAATTCTCCTCATTGGACTTGGAGGCAGGACCCCAAAGAAACCCAAAAAGTCGGAGCTTGGCAGATACCTTAAAAATAATCATTTAATACATGCTTCCAGTAGTTACAAAAAAGTAAAGCACTTCTTTGGTAGCTTATTATATTTATGTAATTTCCAACTTGCCAAGAAGCTACAAGAATAGTACAAGGAAGTTCCAGATTCATCAATGGTTCACATATTGTCTCAGTTGCTTTATTATTTTCTCTATATATGTCTTTCTGCATTTTTGACTTTGAGGACAATTTGGAAATACCACGCACTTTTATCCCTAAATATATTAGTGTGTTTTCTTTAAAAAAATTGACATTCTCTGAAAGAACCGGAGTGTAGTTACCATAATCAGGAAATTTAATAGCAATATTTTACTATTATCTAATTCAAGTCCATGTTCAGTTTTGTTCAATTGTCCCAGTAATGTTCTTTCTGGCATTTTTGTTTCTCCAAAGAAAATTCCATTTAGGATCTTAGATAATATGTAGTTCTCAAATCTCTTCAGTCTATTTTAACGTGGAACTCTTTCTCAGCCTTTGTCTCTGTGACCTCAATATCTTTGAAGTGTACAGGACATTGTGGCATGTCTCTGAT
>PITA01011290.1:0-67874 GCA_004023965.1 Spilogale gracilis | reverse complement strand
GAGAGAGAGAATGAGTGGGGTGCGGGGAGAGGCAGAGGGAGAAGCATCCTCCCAGCTGAGCAGGGAGTCCAACTCAGGGCTCAATTCCAGGACCCTGGGATCATGACCTGAGCAAGAAGCAGATGCTTAATGACTCAGCCACCCAGGCGCCCCTGTTTTGTTTCTTAAATTCCACACATGAATGATATTATGTGGCATTTGTCTTTCTCTGACTGACCTCTTTGGCTTAGCATTATGCTTTCTAGCTCCAACCATTGTCTTTGCAAATGGCAAGACTGCATTCTTTCTATGGCTGAATAATATTCCCTTGTGCATATACACCACATCTTTTATCCATTCATCTACAGATGGACATTTGGGCTGCTTCCATATCTTGGTTATTGTAAATAATGTTACTATAAATGTAGGTGTGCATGTTTGAATCAGTGTTTTTGCATTTGGGGGGTAAATACCCAGGGGTATAATTACTGGATTACAAGATAGGTCTATTTTTAACTTTTTGAGGAGCCTCCATACTGTTTTCCACAGTGGCTGCACCAGTTTTCATACCCTCCAACGGTGCAAGAGGGTTCCTCTCTGTCTCCATACTCATCGGCATCAACATCTCCATCAACATCAACTTGTTGTTCCTGTGTTTTTTATTTTAGCCATACTGACAAATGTGGGGTGATACCTCATTGTAGTTTTGATTTGCATTTCCTTAATGATGAATGATGTTGAGCATCTTTTCCTATGTCTGTTGGCCATCTGGATGTGATTTCCATTCTTAAGACATGAGAATAAGGGACTGCGGTTGAGAATGAAAAGCTGGCTGTTGCTGAATTCACCTGCCAACCTGTTCTTTTCCCAGACTCCTCCAAAAACCTTCTTGAGAACCGTCCTCACCATCCTTCTCTCCAGACCTCTCTGCCTAGAGCTGAAATCCCAGCACTCACACCAACGTACTCAGCAATCCCCGACGAATAGATGGCTCTGTCTGCTGATTCCTGGGCATAAGTTATATCAGCCCAGCTAGGAAAGAAACTTCTGGATAGTGATATATTCTGTCATACCCATAGCCTTTCAACACTGGGCATAATAGGAGATCAGTAAAAGCTTATAGAATCTAATCAAATTAAATGGGGCAGAATAAATACAGGAAAAGGGATGGGAGTGCACATGTTGTGTGCTTCTAACTATCATCCAGACAGTTGGGAAAAGTGAAACTATCTTTGAAAATTAGCTTCTGAACACAATCATGACAAAAAAATAGCTTAATTCTCTTTAGACGTGTAATTCTGCAACTGCTTAGACATTTTTCAGCTAGGCACACAAAAATGGTACTTGTTAAACAACGCTGGGTCTCCCAAGAGCTTCTGTGCATAAAGGTCAATATATTCTAGAGATTTGGATTTCTTTTTCTTTGTAGGAAAGCAAGAAGAAGAGAATAAATAAGGCTCCTAATCCAGGCTGTCTGTGCTGGGATTTTCCATCTGATAATTCCAATTCAGAGCGAAAATCCTAATGCCACCAACCAGTCTCCATCATTAATGCTTTCATGACAGCAGCAAACATTTCTGAAAAATTCTTCCCTGAGGGCAAAGAGCCCATACATTCCTCAGGTGACTAGTCTCTCCCTGTTCTGGTTTGGAATCCTCCGCTGGGGATTTATCCCCTACCAGTTTTTATCACACAGCTTTGCTTGATTGTCCCCACACCGGTCTATGACCTCTACATCAAGACTGGTGACTTGGGGCACCTGGGTGGCTCAGTTGGTTGGGCGACTGCCTTCGGCTCGGGTCATGATCCCGGAAACCCGGGATCAAGCCCCACATCGGGCTCCCTGCTCCGCGGGAAGCCTGCTTCTCCCTCTCTCACTCCCCCTGCTTGTGTTCCCTCTCTGGCTGTGTTTCTCTCTGTCAAATAAATAAAATCTTTAATCTCCGGGATCATGACCTGAGCCGAAGGCAGTCGCTCAACCAACTGAGCCACCCAGGCGCCCCCAAAGTTCGGCTTTAGACAGCCTCTAACCCACAGAAGTTGTGTCTCTTCTTGATAGGCCTTCAGAGAACATAAAAAGAAAATTAACTTTTATTGACTATTTACTATGGATAGGTAGAAGACAGTATTGTGTCTTCCTCATGTCTTCTGTAAGTGTAACAACTCACAGATCAAACGAAATAAGCAAGTGATGTGCCTCAGGTCACACAGCTAGCAAGCCCAAGTATGATGGAGTCAAAAGCCCTGACCAGGACTTTGCCTCTGTCTCTCTGCCCTCTCTGCCTCTCTGACCCTGGTCCTGAAGCTATAGAGCACCAAGGAAGAACCAGGTAGACCAAGTGGCCAAGTTTACAGGTGGCCTTGGCCATGACCCAGGACCACAGACAGCACCTCCGAAGGCTGAAGTTTAGGTCTGCCACCTCCCTGTCCCCTGAAAGTGCAGAGAATAGGCACCAGCCCTCACTAGCACCCAGCTGACAGGCCAGACCCGGTGCAGAAGCAGGTATGAGACAGAGAACCCCAGAGGCCTTGCCAGAGGCAGGGTACCACCGATGCCTGGAAAGAGCACTGAGGGCAGCTGGAGCCAGAGGCAAGAGAGGCAGTCACCATAACCACATCTCTCATTTCATCAGTCACCACCATATACCAAGCCTGCACCCAGGACCAGGCCTTCTGGTCTGGGCTCTGGACTCAACCAGGCTCAAACCCTGCTTGCTAGAGACTCACAGTCAAGTAGGGCAGGTTATAGGGAATGGCCCCTCGGGTCCTCCGGGGAGTGCTCCAACTGCCTGGAAAAGACTTCCAGACCAAGCAGGGCATTTTGATGTGGGGATATTTCTAGGAGGCTAGCTCAAGCCTTGTCAAAATGGGAAATCATTGTTCTTTAAACCCAGCCAGCAAAATAAGAAGCCGGGGGGCACCTGGGTGGCTCAGTCGTTAAGCGACTGCCTTCAGCTGGGGTCATGGTCCTGGACTCACAGGATCCAGGATGGAGTCCTGCATCCGCAGCGGGAAGCCTGCTTCTCCCTCCTCCACTCCCTCTGCTTGTGTTCCCTCTCTTGCTGTCTCTCTGTCAAATAAATAAATGAAATCTTAAAAAAAAGAAGAAGAGGCCGAGTTCTCTGAACTGTTCCCCCACCCCTGCCCTTAGGGCTCCAAGCAGTGAAGTTGGAACAGCTTCCTCACTAGCTGATCCTGAAGGCCCTTTTCATACTGGAAATTCCTCCAGGTCGGGACTAGTTGGATGACCCAGGAGGGGGGCAATCAGGAGTCCTTGGGGGGCACACGACTGAGGGTACTTTCAGCATACTGCTCTATGCCAGTCCCTCTTGGAAACCTTCCTGGATCTCACCCAAAGCATGGCCAGCCCTCGCCAGGGCTCCCATGGGTCTCTGCAACACACAGCACCCTGCCCAACAGAGTTGCTGCCAGCAGGTGGGGCAGGGCTGTCTGAGTCATGGTCTCCTCCCTCCTCCCCACCCCCTCCTGCCTCCATCCCTGCACAGACGTTTCTCAGCAAAGTATTTCAAACTGAGAAGAGCCTCTGGGCAGGTGTGAGCGCCAAGCAGAGCCTGGAGCTGCTCAGTGCTAGACCCCCTCCAGCCACTGTCCTCCTGCTGCTTCTCCTCAGCTCCAGCACCAGCTTCTCCAGATCCAACACTCCCACCTGCCCTAGTCCTTTTTGGCACCCTAGCATGTAGATTGCAAACAAAGTGATGCTCTTTGGAGAAAAGCCCATTTTATTGGCGTTGCATTTGGAGAGACCATAAACCCTCAGCAACTGAAGACTCCAGGTAAAGGGCCATGAACTTCTGAGACAGGCTACCCAAAGGGCAAGAAGAACACTCTCCAACACACTCTGAAAGGTACAAAGAAGCATTTCCTGGTTTTTCGCCTAAAGAGAGATGTACTTGGGTGCTGAGAATGTAAATAATTTGCCTCAAGTTCAATGAGCCAATCTCGGACTGAATTAGAGGGAAAATGGAAAATCTTCTTCTCTGTGTCCCTTCTCAATCCAGAACATGTTCACTACAGGATCTCCCCTAAATCTAAGAACTGGTCATGAATATTTTATAGCCACAGCTTCTCCTTCCCATTGATAAAAACTCCACGGACCAGCCAGGGCCTGCCGGTGAGGGCCAAAGGACCAGAAAGACCTGCCATGTCTGCAAGACAGGGTCCCTCAGGGCAGCGGCCACCATGCTGAAGAAAGGAAGACATGTGAAACCTGCACAATGAAGACCTGAGGCTGGGGACACTGGACAGCCAGGTTCACATACAGGCCAGAGAAGACAGTCACATAAGCAGAGAAAGTAGAAGGCCAATGGCCAAACAGTTGTCCCCTGAAAACAATGTCCACACCCCAATCCCAGAATCCAGAAATGTTATCTTAACTGGCAAAAGGATCTTTGCAGATGTGATTAAGTGAAGGGTCTTTGGGTGAGGAGCTTAGCCTGGCTTATCCAGGTGGGCCCCAAATGCAATGACAAGCGTCCTGGTAAGAGTGAGGCAGAAGGATATTTGATGCAGACAGAAGGAGGGATGTGACTAGGGAGGCAGAGCTGGCAGCGACTGGCCACGAGTCAAGAACCGCCGATGGCCACCAAAAGCTGGAAAAGGCAAAGAAAAAATTTTCCCTTAGAGCCTTCAGGGAGGAGCAGCCCTGCTGACACCCTGACTTCAGACTTCTGGACTCCAGGACTGTGAGAGGATACACGTCTGTTGTTTTCAGCTGAGGCTGCGGTGATCAGTGACTGTGGCCACGGGAGACTAATACTGTGCTTGAGAACTTAGCAGACTGATGAGGGATCTGGGGCCCAGAGAGGGGGCCGCTCTCACCCAGAGACACTCCACAGCAGCCACTGGTCCCGGACACTCTCCTCTACAGCCCACCAGCGTGCATGCGGTTCCCCAGCAAACTCTAGGGGGCCCAAGGGGAACCTAACCAGGTCTCAGGTTGTGCTGATGGCAATGAACAGGCTCTGAAATGAGACTGTCATGGTCTTGCTCCCCTCCACACTGGTCAGACCTCACCTGCATGGCCAATGTGTCCAACTCTTTGCTCTTTTTCAGAGAACTGGATAAATGGGGCGTTCTAACTTAAGGACTGAAGCCTTGGGACCTGGTCCCTGTCTTTCTCCAAATGGCCATCATGGGGAAGAAGAAATGAATTTTTGTGTGGGGCTTCAAAGGACAGAATCGAGGCCAATGGAGCAGCCACAGCCTGGAGGGAGAGTCTAGCTCAGCCTAATGAAGAACTTTCTAATAATCAGAGCCAACTGACAATGGAATAGAAATGCCTCGGCAATTGGCAGGTCCAAGCAGAAAGAGGCTGGGTGCGATAGGGGAATTCCTGCACCAGAAAAGGCTATAGCTGATCATCTCCGGAGTTGACAAGCTTGTTTGGAGGTCTAGGACTGTTAGTTAAAATATCCCGTACGCTATTTTTCATGAGTCTGGGCTTTTGGCATATAGACGGGGAGTGCTCTAAGGAACTTATTATGCAGCCTTTGTAGAACAAAAAACTAAGTACTGCAACCATCCAGAAATGAGCTCAGGAAAGAATTCTTCCTGCTCCTATGTACAAATGTCTCTGACACCCAAGAAAAGAGAAAGAGAGAGAGTATATATGTCCATACAGACATCACCCTTTAAACTGACCAGGAGCCAAAAGCTTATGTCCCCATACCAAGGGAGCTTTGAGCTTGATGTACTTCTCCAGGGAAAACCAGACAGAAAAGAGACTCCATATTTATTTTCATAACTGCTTTTCCTTTTGCATTCTTCTGAATTCTACATTTGGAACAAAGAAAATAACAAAGCAATAACTCAGAGGCCTACCTGGGTCCCTGCTCAAGACGGTTTGGGGGAGGGTTTTTGGGGGGGGTGTTGTTATCGCTGGTTTTAACAAATGCTAGCCTACACCCTACATTCTGGATGCTCAAGAGTAACAGGAAGCACAGCATTTCTCATCTGCCTGCACATCTGTCTTCTCTTAAGTCAAAATCTCAGAGAACTAAGCACTGTTGCATCCGGGTGAATTCCTCTGAAGCTCTTTCCGTTCAGGATTTTGAAAACTTGCCATGTTACCCTTTCACTGAAATGACTGAGCTTCTCAGATCACTCCCCAAGAGAGGTCAGCGCAATAGACTTTCATGTTTTTAGATTTGCCACCACATCTTTTCTAGCTTGTAATTAGTGTCTTCCACCCCTGCCCCAGCCACACACACACACACACACACACACACACACACACACATACACACACGCTTTTTCTAAAAGAACCAGTATGAAGCATGCACATCATTTATCAGCCAGCTTGTGAAATGACTGGAAACCCAAACCATTTCTAACCACTCGCAAAAACATCTCCAAACATCAGGTGGGTCCCTGAAAATCCTGGGCCGCTTCAGTGAAATTAATGGTTACAAGCACCATATAGGGCCTTCCATTGTCCTTCAGGCAGACAGTTCATTATTTTTAAAAATGCTCATATTTTCAGGGCTGCATAATGTAATCTGTAGTTACCCAAACAAACGGAAGACAGCATTATTCTTCTATGAATGCATATTAAGTTTGGTGCATATCTTAGACTCTAGTAGAAGTACGGCTAAAACAGCTGTGCATAAATCAAAATTTTATATACTGAATGGTGTTAATTCATGAACGTCTTTGGTATTTGAAAGCTTTCCATACCAGATCTTTCAGTACCGTGAAAAATCCTTTTATAATATAAATAATTGTTGATAAGTTTATCCAGCTTATAAATTCATTTTTTACATAGTATATAGATTAAAAATAGGCCATATTAGGGGCGCCTGGGTGGCTCAGTTGGTTAAGCGACTGCCTTCGGCTCAGGTCATGATCCCGGAGACCCGGGATCGAGTCCCACATCGGGCTCCCTGCTCAGCAGGAAGCCTGCTTCTCCCTCTCTCATTCCCCTTGCTTGTGTTCCCTCTCTGGCTGTGTTTCTCTCTGTCAAATAAATAAAATCTTTAAAAAAAAAAAAAAAGGCCATATTGGAAAGCTAAATTCAAAAATCAGACTCCTGTTTGAAGTGACATCAACTCCTCATCGAAAGAAAGACCTACATTTCAAGGCACGTGAGTTCAGCTGGGGACCACAAGCCCTGAGCTTCAGCATCCTGTTTCTGGCATGACTCAAACTGTTTCAGATCTCAGGGAAATCACAGGCTTTCATCAATCTGTTACAGCAAACAGGTTATCAAGCTCGCACTAGGGCCAGGCTCTGTGAGAAGGGATGTGGGGCAGTCATCAGAGGGACACTGTGTCTGGCCTCCCAGGGATTTCTCAAGGCCATGGCCACAAGCACAAGTGACCACACACAAAACCCTCCACGTTTGACAGTGATGGCTTCCCTACGAGCGGAACTAAATGCAGCGGGAGATCAGGGGAAGATGAGAACCCTGGGATGAGGGGGTCCGGAAGACAGCTGCTATGGCAAAGAGGGTTTGAGCTGGGCCCTCAGGCGTGGTCATGACCACCAGGGCTGAGGTGCATGCAGGCAGAGGGGCCAGATGGAGAGGCAAAGCCCGGAAGGATTAAGTGTGGAGGACACAGTGAGGGAAGAGGGGGACGGAGAGAATTGATGGAGACAGCCCGTCAAGTCTGCTGGTCTGAGGACTCTGGACTTCATTATCCATACACAGGGGACCTGCTGCAGGTCTCTGGGCCATACATTAGACAAAACAGACGGTTGATGTTCATAGAGAGAATGGAAACACGGGGACATATTTGAGAGAGATTTTGCAAGTAAAGATGACAGGACTCAGTGAGTGACAGGATTTCAGTAAAGAGGGATCAAGGGAGAGACTAAGGTCATAGGTGACTATGTGGTTGGCTTTGGTGATACTAAGCATATTTCCACTTTGCACATGAGTGGGCACTCCAGGGGCACTACTCTTCAGGGCTTACAGTGAGAAGGGACGGGGGGAAGGGAGAAGAGGTGAGGGAGGCAGAGACAGAGAGGAAAGGAGGAAGGACCAGGAGAAGGGGGATAAGCAAAGAAGAGATGAAGAGGAGGAGGGAAAGAGATCTGAAGAAGTGGGTCTATAGTGGGATGTTCCCAAAGTAGGCAGCAGCTCACCATGCCACTCTGGGCCTGACCTGGCGGGGCACATTACTGTGGCTGGGTGTTCCGCTTTTCAGTACTCCGAAAACCTAGTTTTGTAATGAAGGAGCAGAGAACCTGCTCTGGAGTCTCCCAATAACTATGGGGGCAATATCCATACACACATCCTGTCCGCTCCTAGAACACACAAAGCCTCTTGGGCCTCTGGGCCTTTACATTTGCTCTCCCCCACCACCCCACCCTCTTAACTTTCATTTGGTGCTTGCTACATACCTGGCACTATTTCAAGTACATTACATATATCAATTCATTTAACTCCCAAACAACTCTATCAAGTACGGTTATTATGCCCAGTTTACAGAGGAAGAAACTGAAGTCCAGGCAATTAAATAACCTGACAATGGAATATACTTAGTTGTCCGTGAGGCTGCTATTCAAATCCAGACGCTGGGCCCACAGTCTGCGTTCTCATACCAAAGCCACTCGGTCTCTTGCTAAGCTGGACTGTACCCCGCCCCACCCCACCCCCCAGCTCTAGTCCTGACTGCTCTTTCTCTCCTTTAGCTCCCACTAATTCAGGCAGGCCTTCCTTGACCACTCCCATTACCTCCTCTCACTTTACCCTGCTCATTTCCTTCTCAGCTCTTAGCCAGCCTATAATTATTTATGGGTTTACTTGGTTATGATGTATCTCCAACTAGAATATAAACTCCAGGAAGGCAGGGATCTTCTCTTTGATTCCAGTGTGTTCCTGCGGCACCTAGGATCCTTCCCTGGCACAGAAAAGGTGTTCTAAGACTAAGTGTTGCATGAACAAACGAAGGAAAGTGTTCACCCTCCTGTCCTAGTCTCCCTCCTTGGCTACTACAAATCCCCAGCAACCCACACTAAGGCAGATGGTTCCCAGCATATACGGACAATGCTGATGTATTTATAACTGTGTCTGACTGTCAAATCCCCTGACCTGGGTCCTTGAGCACACAGTGATAAGCTTGTGGGAGGCAGGGATTGCATGTTCTGATTAAACCTCCCTGTGGCCTCCCACCACCTAACAGTATTTATGGGGCATTGTCTGCTGTTGATGCCAGTGTCCGAGAACCCCCAAAAAACAAAAAGCCTCTGCCTTTGAATCAGGATGTACCTCGAATACAAATTGCCCTGGCACAGAACCTCCAGTCTAATGGTGAGGTTCCAAGTCAATACCTATGCTAAAACAAAAGGCACCATTCACATACTTCAGTGGTGTCTAGCAACATTTGCAGAGCTTGCCTGTGAACACTCTAATAAAAGAAACTATTATCAAATATCTATCACTATGCAAATACTCTGTTAAGCACTTTATACATGATCTCATTTAACCTTGTGCACTTGGGATTATTATTCCCCTTTTACAAATGCAAAAAGTAGGGGCGCCTGGGTGGCTCAGTTGGTTAAGCGACTGCCTTCGGCTCAGGTCATGATCCCGGAGACCCAAGACCCGGGATCAAGTCCCACGTCAGGCCCCCTGCTCGGCAGGAAGCCTGCTTCTCCCTCTCTCACTCCCCCTGCTTGTGTTCCCTCTCTGGCTGTGTTTCTCTCTGTCAAATAAACAAAATCTTTTTAAAAAAAAATGCAAAAAGTAAGTTCAGAGGCCCAATATCCCCAAGCCAGTGTGGATTCAAGTCCCGGTTGGGAGCCTCCTGAGCCTCTCCCCACTGTCCTCTTCTCTGAAGTGTTCTGCCTTCTTGTCCCCCCTCGACCCGCTGTTTTCCATCTGGGCCCTGAGCTTTCCCGACCCTGTACCTTCACTCACAACAGTTCCTTGACCTCAAATGGCCTTTCCACTTTCCCCCACCTGTTGAAACCCTCTTCTTCCTTCCACCTTCCGTGGTGTAGTCTTCCCCATTGTCCCCAGTTAAAATCCACCTTCCTCAGTGTCCTCAGAGGTACCCAGTAAAAACTCCCAGAACAGCCTGCTGTATGTTCCTCTTTCTTCCTCACCAGACCCTGTGCTCCTTGAGGGGAGGGCCTACTGGTATTTTTCCTATTTGTTTCTTCCTGAATAAGTGGTGAGAAAGTGCTTGTCAAACCACTGAAGGAGGAAGAGGGAAAAGACTGAGGGTGTTCTACTTCATCAGAACATCAAAGGCTTGGGACAAATTAGCTTCAGCAACAGAGTATAGCTAGGGAAAGGCAACTGTATGCACAACTCTGCTGGGTTCCTGCCCTAGGCACAAAGCAACACTCTCACTGATTTCATAAAGCTTGAAACTTAAAACTAAGAAGTCAAGGAAGGAAATAAAATAATAAAATCACTTCCATAAGAAGCCTTTCGTAGTAATGGATTTTACCCACGCACTGGGGAGACACTAATTGCAGCCCAAGGGAGACAGGAGATTGGGCAAAAGAACAAAGCTCACCTTCTAGGATATGAGTTAACTAACTACCTCATGCTAGTTCTGCCCCGGCTGCACCAGAATGCACCCGTCCTGGAAAATATGGACTTGCCAAACTGTAGGCCTCTCCAACTATGCCCATGTTGAACACCCACCAAAGAATGCCTGACTTAGAGGGATTTCCTATATCATCTTGATTGGAAAACAGCATTTTAGACTAGAAACAAGTAGATGTTGGCTTCTATGCCAGGACCCTTACAACACTGCCTTGCTTTTTCCCCAAACAACTATTTTGAGGTTTTCACAAAAATAACCTACTCACAGAACAGAAATGCTTCCTGATCTATAAGCCACTCTGAAAACAAATCATTATGCTGTTGAATATTTTATGATGGTCCAAAGCACTGAAGGAGGGAAAGCCAACATTCACCAATCCTTGCCATGTCTATTTCGGGACTCCAAAAGCACACTGCAAATGCCTCCTTTATTTTCTAAACTCCCATTTGCAAGTGCTGGGTGGATGTTTAGTGAAAGAGTTCCTCTACCCAAACTAACCCTAAATAGAGAGTCCTGGAAGATTTTACTTCTCTAGACTTTACAGCGGAAGCACCGCAACCATCATCTAGTACACATTCCTCCCTCTCCACTTCGTGAGCGGGAGCGGCAAAACCAGTAGGGGGGACTTGCCCAAGGTCACACAGTCAGTGGATGGCAGAGGGGTCACCAGAAGCCAGGGCCCAGATTCCTAGCTCTGGGAGCATCCTCTATTCACAGAGACTGGCTCAACAACCCTCCTACAGCTCAGCCAAAATTATAACTCGTTAGCGACATGACCCCCCCACACACACCCCCTCCTCAGATTGACTTCTGTGGGTTCCACCCTCCCAAGGAGCCCTGAAGCTGAGACACTACCGGGTGCCCCTGACTCACAAAATGGCAACACAGGTGTGCACTTCAGATGACCATCGCCGGTGAACCCTCCTGGTCCAGGTGTGGCCATCGAGGCGGGGCAGGGCTGGCTGGTGCGAGGTCACTCAGGAAGTTGGCGCTGGCCCTGGCCACACCTGAACTAGGTCTCCCGCCTCCCGGTTTGCCGCTCTTTGCACTCCACCATGCAGATCTCAAAAACTTAAGCAACACATTGATACTGTGAGAGATTTAACCGTTGCAGGCCCAGAGCAAGCCTGCGGACGCGCCTCCTACAGCGATGGGGACACGAGGACCGGAGGCGGACGCGGGTCACCCGGGGCCGGTGGTGCAAACGGAGCGCACCGCGGAGGGCGGCGCGGAAGAAGCCGAGGAACAGGCAGACTGCAGCTCCGGGAAGCGCAGGCCCGGGGCGTAGGGACCGTCGGTCCCCCTCAAAACTTTGCGGCGCGGGACCTCACCCTTACCTGCAGAAGAGGCGCCGCCCGCACGGACGCGGACCCGGAGAGCTGACGCTTTCGGCGAGGGGCGGCCCCGCCCGGCGGCGGGCACGGACGCGGGCAAGGCTCGGGCAGCGGCTCGGCTCGGGCTCGGCTCGGGCTCCGCCTCCCGCGCCGCGGCTCCAGCCGGAGGTGGGGGCGGAGAGCCCGGCCGCGCCCGCGCCGTCTGGCCGCGGCAGGTGCTGAGGCTGCAGCTGCGGGGCCGCCAGCTGCCTGCGCCGCGACCCTCGGCCGGGGGGAGGAGCCCCGCGCACCGCCTCCGCGGGCCCGGGAGGTCCCGGCCCGCCGCAGTGGGCGGTCCCGCTCCCACCCGGGCCCTGCATCCGCCGGCCTTCCGCGGCTCCCCACCTGGGCACGCAGCGTCCGCAGAGTACCCACGGGGAGACTGAGGCGGGGAGAGGAAAGGGGCTCTCCAAGGTCACACAGCCCCGGCGGTGGTGGGGCCAGAGCTGGAACCCAGAAGAGTCCCAACCAAAGACCTCCTTCTCACCCCACCCTTCCTCTGGCTGTCATACTCCAAGGCCTCTGGAAGAACTCTAGTTATGTGGGACTCGGGATGGGAAGGCAGACGACCCCAGCTTGCCCTCCTCTCAGCAGAAGGAGCTGAGGGTTAAGGAAGGATGGAAGGTGGACCCAATTTGGCACTACAGCCCTCCTCCCCTGCCAGCTCTTGGAACGCTAGGGTCCCTCAGCTTTCCTGAGGGTCTCTCACCGCTCCTTCTTGGTCCCCTTGAAGGCTGCTCAAACCCAAAGCCCTAAAATGCTGGGGTGCCTGGGACTGTGCACTCAGCCCCCTTCTGACTCCCTGGGCCATCTTAACCACTCGTCTGACTCTGGTCCTACCACCTCTCTATCCATTTGACACAAATGCATGCCTCTGTCTGAGAACTCTTCTTGCTGAAGAATGTTCTCCACACCAATACAGCTTAGAATAAATACTATGGCTGCCCTCTGGAATGTACTCTCTAATGGGCTGTTAATACAGCGCACTTCTAACAATAGTATGTTCCCAAGGTGCCAAGGAGGGCACCTGCATTGGCTGAGCAAGGGAAGAAGACCTTCTGGAGACCATGCCCTCTATACAGAAACTAGGAAAGGTCAAGGATGTTGGCCAGTGAAAGGGAGGAGTGTGGGAGAGCTTTCTAGGCAGAGGCCACAGAAGCAAAGACCCAAAGATGAGAAGGATCCCAGTGAGGGAAGGACAGGAGCTGAGAGCTGAAGCAGGAGATGTAGGAGTTTTGAGTAGGGAAGGGCCCCATCAGGTCGGTATGTTAAGTCTTTCTGGTGATGGAATGGAGCACAAATATAAAATAATAAAGAGTGTCCTTCATCAAAGAAAGACACAAACCAGGGGCGCCAGGGTGGCTCTGTTGGTTAAGTGACTGCCTTCAGCTCAGGTCATGATCCCAGACACCCGGGATAGAGCCCTGCATCGGGCTCCCTGCTCTGCTGGAAGCCTGCTTCTACCTCTCTTGCTCCTCCTGCTTGTGTTCCCTCTCTAGCTGTGTTTCTCTCTGTCAAATGAATAAATAAAATCTTAAAAAAAAAAAATACACAAACCAAAAATAGCATTGCAGCAGTTGGAACCTACCTGGCCCAGGTGAAGAAAGGCACTTGGGCCCTATCTCCTCTCTTTTTACTTTAAATCCAGGTCTCTATTCAAAACCTCTCTTCTCAGAGGCTCTCTGTCTTTGAAAGATCTCCTAGTTACCTGCAAGATCCCTTTTCTCTCCGTGCCCCAAAGATCTCTTTTCCCGCAGTGCCTCAACCCCTCTGTCACCCAGATCCATTAGCTGAGTTAGTTCTTCACTCCTTGGGTTCTGCTTCGTCTCCCGCTTCCTGTCTCTACTCTAGATACACTGTCCCAAACCGTGCCTTCGGATAAGCACTACTCAGGAAAATGACAAAAATGGAAAATTCTGAAGCTTTGGTGGAAATAAAGAAAGCGTCTAAAAAATTATTTGTCCTGTCTCTCTCCATTTCCTAGCTGTCTCCAGAAGCATCTGCTTCTTCAGGACCTTTAATGTGTAAGCAATTTCACCTCTTGGCTCCTGCCACTCTCTGCCCAGGTTCCCACTCTGATTACTCTTCTCCCTCAGCCCTCCTTGTATGCCGGGTGGTTAAATGCCAGCCTTGCTCATGTCTCCTCTTGGTCTTTGTCTTTTCTCTCTCGCCGAACAGATCAGATGCATGGCCCCAGCCGAGACCTTCTTCTGTGCTTCAAACCCAAAGACCTAACTACCTACCAGCTGGACCTCTCCTGATCCTCTTCAGGTGCCCCAGTCTCAAAGAGCTAAAACCAAACTCACAACTTTCCCCTAAATTACCCCTTCTGCCTTGCTTCCATATCTCAAATGGTAGTGGCACTGAAACCAAGACCAAGGGGGATGTTCTAGACTCTTCCCTCTTTCCAGTCCTCATACCCTAGGCTCTGAGTCCAGTCAACTCTGTCTCCATAACACCGCTTATCCACATCTTCTCTTCATCTTGCTAGCTGCCTGGGCCTTGCTTAGTTGGAGCCTCACCATTTCCGGTGAAGCTGTAGTAAGTGCCTCTAGCCTATTTGCAATTCATCTTCCTCATGCCGCCAGGGATCTTTTCAAACCATGAATCTGATAAGTCACTCTCCTGGCTCAAGATACCTCCATTGTTTCTTCTTGACCCTGTGATAAAATCCTAAATGCTGAGCGTGGGGGGAGCCCTCAGTAATCTGACCGGTTACCAGCTACAGCTCCATCTGGACACCACATCATGCCGAAGACCTCATGTTCCCAGGGCATGGCATATTTTACTGTAGTAAAAATAACTATAATTTTAAGATTTTATTTACTTAACAGAAAGAGACCCAGATAGAGAGGGAAGACAAGGAGGGGGAGGGGGAGTGGGAATGGGAGTGGGAGTGGGAGAAGCAGGCTTCCTGCTGAGCAGTGAGCCCAATGTGGGGCTCGATCCCAGGACCTGGGATCATCACCTGAGCTGAAGGCAGACACTTAACTGACTGAACCACCCAGACGCCCCAAAATAGCTCTAACTTATTAACTTAATGTTATGTGCTAGGCACTGTGTTAAGTGCTTCACACATAATAGTTTACGCAATGAAAGACATGGAGCGTAGTGCTAAAAAAATATAGCCTCCAGCCAGACAGGCCTTCCTCGAATCCCAGCAGAGCCAGCCACTTGTTAACCTGTGTCGGCTTGGGCAAGTTCCACAACCCCTCAGTTCTCAGGTTCTTCCTCTGCTGGGGGAGCATAATAAGAATATCTGAAATCTAGGTGTAAGGATCTATTTAATCAGAGAACAATGGGGATGTAAATTATCAACACTGAGGACCAGGTGGGAGCACCCCTAATGCCCTTAATCTCCCAGTCCCAGGAGCAATGGAGATGCAAATTAAGAATGGGCAACCAGGGCACCTGGGTGGCTCAGTGGGTTAAGCCTCTGCCTTACGCTCAGGTCATGAACTCAGGGTCCTGGGATCGGGGCCCTCATGGGGCTCTCTGCTCAGCAAGGAGCCTGCTTCCTCCTCTTTCTGCCTGCTTGTGATCTCTCTCTCTTTCTGTCAAATAAATAAAATCTTTAAAAAAAAAGAATGGGTGACCAGTTCCCAGTACTTAGGACCAGGTGGGAGCACCCAAATGCTCTTAACATCCCGGATCTTGAACAATGGAAATGCAAATTAACTCTGTGGCTTGGGGGTTTGCCCTATAAAGGCTAGCCTGAGAAATTGGGGGGGGGGGAGGGAAGGTCATTCTTTCTTTAGAGATGACCCTGACCCGTGTTGGTGTAATTCTCTATGCTTGGCTCGATAAAGCTTTGCTGACCTTTGCTTTTATATCAACCTCATTCCTTTGATCATGGACTCTATCACTAGGGATCTTCTGAAAAGAGGGACTAGGATAAAACAGGGTTTATTCCCTGCTAGCCAGCCTTAGTCATGCCTATGCTCAGTGTACACAGTGAGGACTCCCAGACTGCCTTTTCACAGACGGAAACTGAGGCAGTGAAGCCATTCACCTAAGACTAGCAGCAGCTGTGCAGGGCCACACCCAGGATTCTAAATCCCCTCCAGCTAAGTGCTTTGCAGAAGCTAAAGCCTCACTCAGGGAGGCTTCCTCCTTTCTGGCTTTTCCTACAACTCGCCAAATTCTTCCTCCTTTAAATCCTGCTCAAAAATATCTTCTCTCTGAGGTCTTCCCCAGCCCTTCCTTTGTGGCTGTGCTGTGCTTGGACTACTCTTCAAATAAAGCCCCAAGCACACCGTGTTACAATGATTTATTTACACGTCTGCCTTCTCAAAGCCTCCTTGAGAAAGACATTTATTTCTGTCTTCCTAGGACTCTATATAGATATTTGTCAAATGAATAAATAAATCGATGAATAAAATATACAGAAGATTCTCAAAAGAACTTTACTCTTAACAGCTGTCATTTCAATGTAGATCATTTTTAATTTCTGGTTTTGTCACTCTGAAGTCATTTTTGGTGAAAGGGTACCATCAAATGACCCAATATTAACACAGAGCAAGACAGAGTAAGACTGCAATTTCTTATATGGCTATTTGATCACTTCTTGTCCCTCTCAGATGTCTATCCTTTTTTTAGTGACACTATGTAATAACCCATAATGAGAAGCTGTGTTGCATCCTAATGAGACTTCCTGACTAAAACATCTGAGGTTTGGATTTATTTCCCATAAGTACCATTTCAGCTAAAAGTTTTGCTTTCTCTCTGGCATGAGTGTTCCATTTGTTATCTGTTAAGTGCCCATACCTTCCCGTTATCTGTATTAATCTTCTTTACATTCAGATACTTCTGAGAGCTGACTTAATTGTTAGCTTTTCTATACAATTTCCTTCTTGGAATGCCTAACTCTTCCTGACTTTATATCTATTGTTCCCAAAATAGAATTATTTACTGCTTCAAATTTCAGCTTTACTGTCTGTAGTGATTTAGGACAAGTTTCTTCTCCTCCTCAGGACGATCAAATTCCATACGGCTAAAAAATAATTGTTTTAAACCTGTCCTTGTCATTTTGTAGGGAGTAGCATTTTTAAAGTAGACGTTAGAAACTCTTATTTTGTATACCAGAACACAAGTACGTTGACCCTTTTAATGCCTTCATATCAATTAATGACAAGCAGTGCAGGTGAAAAAAAAATGAACAGTGGTCTGGGAAACAGGGAGAAAAAAAAAGGATTCTAGTACCATTTTGCTACTTGACCAGGTCTCTAGTCTAGCCTATTTGGCTCCAGAAGAGAGCAGAAATGAGACTGAATGATCTTCGAGGTTTCTTTTAGACCTGAAATGACACAATTCCTTAATAGGCCTCCAAGAGGTCATTCATCCAACATTGTTGACTACCTACTATGGACTCACGCCTTTTGACATATAGCGGTATAAACACAACCCAGACTAGATGGGGAATGGAATGGTTTAGTTATGAGAGTGTTCTATAGCACAAAAACCAAGTGCATATCTTTAATATTCAAGACCTACTGAAATCTATATATCTTTAATATTCAAAACCTGAGCTCTAACAAAGACAGTTTCTTTGAGACTAGGGTGAGCCAAGACTCATGGACCATTGGAGTACTGCAGGTAGACCATTAGGAATAGCCCTATATGAATCCAAGACTACACCTGTGGAGAGCTGCTCATAGAAAAGCAGTGCTCCAGAGTTCGAGAATCCAGTTCTGTCCCTACCCTGCTGTGTGGGAAAGGGCACATCACCTCTCTGAGCTACCATCTCCTCTGCTGGGAAAGGATGGACCGAGGTCCCTGAGCTCCAAATGGAATGATTCTTTGATATTAAGGAAGCTAAAGTGTGACCTAGTCAGAAAGAGCGGTCCGGCTGTTCTCTGCAAAAGAAACTGGGTGCTTATCATGAGGATTATATTACCTCTTGAGGACAAGTAAATTGTTGCTGTACAGAGAGAAACAGTGACATAAAAATAACGTGTTCTTACTCCCAAGATTCTAGGACACAGAAGCAGACATTCACTGCTCACTTCTTAAAAATGAATTGTCCAGCTCACTGTAAAATACAACAAACAGAGAGTTCACAGAGACAGTCCATTTTCTGTGTATTAGTGAAGACAGCCCTGTCTCCCAGTACTCTCCAAACTGTGTCTGATCACTTACCCCAGTCACAGATGACCCATTTTTACTTTTTTTTAGAAGGGGTGGCCCCGGGATCGGGGGTGCGTGGCAAGCACATCTCCTTTCTGGACTGCTTCCTCAGCTCTCCCAATCAGCCTTATCTGCTTACATTTCTTCCCCTCCCCCTAATCACATTCTGCTTCTTGATAAAATTGATATTCTAATCTATTGCTGTTGGCAGTGGACTTCATGACAGGGTTAGAAACAGAGGGAAAGAATGAGACAGAGCTGGGAAGGATTATCACAATTTTTTGTAAATAACTGAGTTCTTTATGTCTCCCGTCAGCCAAGCTTT
Source organism: Spilogale gracilis (assembly GCA_004023965.1). Lineage (NCBI taxonomy): Eukaryota > Metazoa > Chordata > Mammalia > Carnivora > Mephitidae > Spilogale > Spilogale gracilis. Next base: position 49,548 of record PITA01011290.1, on the reverse strand, counting down.
TAATCTCATCTCTCAGATGATAAATCTTTCAGTGTTCAGCTTTGAAAATATAGGAGTGGCTTCAGCAGCTTTTTCTTTTTAATTCTTTTTAAAATTCTCTATTTCTCTGTTGGTTCAGCTTTTGGAAGATCAGTTCCAATGGTGAGCCCTTGAGGTTGCGGCCGGGGTCTAGCATGGCCCTCCTCTGGTCCTGCCATGACATTTGTTCCCATTACCACAGGCTCCATTCTGCTATGAATCTGCTGCTGGGCTCCCCACAGCCCAAGGGGCAGACGCCACCAACCCTCCATCATCACTTTCTTTCTTTTTTTTTAAATATTTTATTTATTTATTTGACAGAGAGAGATCACAAGTAGGCAGAGGCAGGCAGAGAGAGAGGAGGAAGCAGGCTCCCTGCCGAGCAGAGAGCCCAATATGGGCCTCAATCCCAGGACCCTGAGATCATGACCTGAGCTGAAGGCAGAGGCTTTAACCCACTGAGCCACCCAGGCGCCCTATCATCACTTTCTTCAGTTCCTTTACTTTTCATAGCATTTTCCCAGTTATAAAATAGCAGAAAAAGCAATCATCTCATTGCATTCTCTCCATAGCTCTGAGTTAGGCAACACAAACATTGTTATCCCCATTTTACAGAAGAAGAAACTGAGACAAGCTCAGAGAAGTCAAATGATTTGTATGAGGTCACAGCTGGAAAGGAGATTCAAATTCAAGGTTAGCTGGATAACAGAGCTCTACCCTTGTGGGGAGGAAGATGACTGCAACAGAATCATAATATGGAGAAATTTCATAAATCATTATAGGATGACTATCCAGGGGGAATCCTCTAAAGATGGGGGCCCTCTATCCTGTAACAGACTCCCCCTCTCAGCCAGCTCCCTACAGCGGGACGTCATGCTGCGAGGCATATGGGGAATGGACTGGGTAGGATGTGAGGGCCTACAGCTGCAACATAAAGGAGAAGTCACACATACCCATGGAGCCTGAACCAGTGCAGGGCTGGTGAAAGTTGCCATCTCTGCCACACTGTTTGAAACTGTGGGGAGGACCAATTCCCAGGAGCCTGGGAAGTGCTTGCCTTGCTAGTGAGCCTACAGTAAAGCCTAGGGATTCTGGGGCCACTTGAGAGGCCCAGCCTGCCCCAACGGACTGGGACCCTTTCATAGGTGAATAGAGACGGCTCCTGCCCACTTCCTGTGCTCAGCCCTGAGGGAAGACCCCTGATTCTGCTGAGGTCTGTCTCCCTGGAGGGGAATGTCGCAGTTAGGCCAAACTACCGATCCCAGGGCCACCACTAGCCCATACTGTGGATTAGAAAAAAGCATTTCCTCCTCAGATACCTTTGTGAAAATAAGAAAATTATGTTCCCTTCCTTCAAGCAGATATAGTTCCACACCATGATACACAACTCAGCAAGTGGATTGGAGCTCCTGCTGATCCTCTCAGCCAGGTACCCTTGCATATGTAGACAACCTACATGACAGCACACAGCAGCGCAACCTTCCCTATTCCTATGGGGTGTCTGATGAGCCTAGAAGCCTCTCCAACCTGACCTCAGTATGGTGGGCCCAGCTGACCAGACTCATTTGCTACAAGGCCACTGGAGAAGCATCGGCTTCCTTTGCTTTCATGACTGCTACCCAAGAGGTCGCAGTAGCCTGACTTGCTCAGGTGCCAACGTGAGTGGCCAAAGCAGATCAGAGGTCATTTAAGGAGACTCCATAGCTTGCAGGAAGATCAAGCTAAAGAGACTCATACTGAGATTTAAAAGAAGAAAAAGTAAGTTTTTAAACTAAGAATCTTAAGGACATTCAAGTAGAGATTAGAAATACAGAATCAGAATGAAGACATGTGGTTTGGAAAAGTTTAAAAGACAATTTCTTAACGTAAACATTTTAATTGTGGAAGTGAAAAAATAGAATGAACAAAACTGAAAATATATTTAATGACCTGAAAGATGAAAAAGGAGAACAGTCCTACAGTACCAAACCAAAAATACAAAGAAATGGAAATTATGAGTGAAAGGGTTAAAAATGTGGATGAAATATACACATAACATTACACATAATTACTCAGATATACTCATGATAGAGTAGCAAATGGAGCAAAAGCAATAAGGGGGTGAAGCAATCACCAATGAAATAATAGAAGAAAATTTCAGGGACTTTAAGAAACTTGAATTTTTATATAGAAGAGAATCATTGAATGCTACCCAGCAGTAATTTAAAAACATATACCATGGTGGGGGGGGGGCACACCTGGCTGGCTCAGTCAATGGAGTATGCAACTCTTGATCTCGGGGTCTTGAGTTCAAGCCCCACATTGTGTGTGGACATTACTTTAAAAAAAAACATGTAATATAAAATAAAACAAAATAAAATAAAATCACATACCTAGGACTTCCAGTTCTGGACAAGATGGAGGAACATATTTCTCCTTACTCTTCCTGCTAAATACAGCTAAAACCTCTAGACATTACCTGTAAAACAAACATAAAAAAATTCTGAATGATGGAGAGAAAAGGCAGATGGGCTAGGCACCTCGGGACTCAAAGAACAATGTGGCAACAATTCCCTAGGTTTTCTTTTTGCATCCTATATATCCCAGGCCAGGCACTAGAGGAGCCCATGACTAGGAAAAGCTAACAGACACAGATAGAGAAAAAAAGGCCTCAAGAAAAGTGTGATTCCGGTAGCCAAAGGAAGAGGCAAGGGCAGCCTAATAAGACAAGAGTCTTTGTGACAACAGGTACCCCCTTCCAGCCAGACACCAGAGCAAAAAATTACACAGAGTGCTCCTACTCCCACTCTCCCACCCCAAGAGAACTTGGATGTCCAGCCCTGTCCTGAGGTCACAAGACACATCTCCCATTCTGCACCAGGTGGTGTCAGCAGAGGTGGAGTGGGGACTTAGACTTCCATCTTCACCCAGGGGTCATGAGGCAGGGTTCTCTCTTTCTCTACCAGTGCAGTGTCAGTTGAGGCTTGCTAAAACGGAATTCAAATAAGATCCAGAATGTCATAACATCATACCCAAAAGGTACAGGATACAATTTTAAAAATCACTTATCATACAAAGAACCAGAAAAATGTCACCTTGAATGAGAGAAAGACAGTCAATAGACACTGAAATGGAGAAGCTGCAGATGTTGGAATTATCTGACAATGTTTTTAAAGTGGCCATCCTAAAAATGCTTCAACAAGAAATCATGAGTTCTCAGATGACAACATAGGAAATATCTGCAAATAAATAGATATTATAAAAAATAACCATGGGGCGCCTGGGTGGCTCAGTTGGTTGGGTGACTGCCTTCGGCTCAGGTCATGATCCCGGAGAACCCGGGATCGAGCCCCACATCGGGCTCCCTGCTCAGCGGGAGGCCTGCTTCTCCCTCTCTCACTCCCCCTGCTTGTGGTCCCTCTCTGACTGTGTTTCTCTCTGTCAAATAAATAAATAAAATCTTAAAAAAAAAAAAATAACCACATAGGTGGCGCCTGGGTGGCTCAGTGGGTTAAAGCCTCTGCCTTTGACTCAGGTCATGATCTCAGGGTCCAGGGATTGAGGCCCGCATCGGGCTCTCTGCTCGGTGGGGAGCCTGCTTCCTCTTCTCTCTATGCCTGCCTCTCTGCCTTCTTGTGATCTCTCTCTCTCTGTCAAATAAATAAATAAAATCTTTAAAAAAACCCACATAGGTATTATGTAACTAGAAATTACAGCAAAAGAAATTACAACTTGCAGGATAAACTCAATAGTAGAGTGGTGATAACAAAGGACAAAATCAGTGAATTTAAGGGCAGATTAATAGAATACACCTAATCTGAACAACTGAAAGGAAAATGGATTGGGGAAAAAAAGAGAAAAAGTTCAGCTAATACTCATATAATCAGAGTCCCAGTAGGACAGGGGAGAGAAAGTGGGACTGAATAAGCAGTTGAAGAAATAATTGCTGAAAATTCCCCACATTTGGCAAAAGACAAAGTCTAGATCAAAGAAGTTGTACAAATTCTGAAGGGAAAAACTCAAAGAAGCAGAGAAATTCACATCAAGTCATCATAATTATACTCCTGAAAAGTAATAACAAAAAATTAAAAATCTTGAAATCAGAGAGAAATGACGAGTGACTTACAGAGGAACACCAATTCCAATGACAGCCAAATTCTCATTGGAAATGGGTGCCAGCAGAAGTGGTGCAACATTTTTCAAGTGTGGAAGGAAAAATCACCATCAACTTAGAATTCTATACCCAGTAAAATTATCCTTCAGAAACAAAAGCAAAAAACTACAATGAAGCAAAACTAAGGGAAAATTGTGGCCAATGAAGCTCATCTGAAATGATGATTAGAGGGAATTCTTCAAACATGAAAAAAATGACAAAAGAGGAAAACCTGGAATATCAGCAATAAAGAAAAAATAACATAAAGGATAAAAATATTGGTTAATATGGGTGCCTGGTGGCTCAGAGGGTTAAAGCCTCTGCCTTCGGCTTAGGTCATTATCTCAGGGTCCTAGGATCAAGGCCCACATTGGGCTCTCTGCTCATCAGGGAGCCTGCTTCCTCCTCTCTCTCTGCCTGACTCTCTGCCTGCTTGTGATGTCTCTCTGTCAAATAAATAAATAAAATCTTTTTTTAAGATTTATTTTAGGGCACCTGGGTGGCTCAGTTGGTTGGGAGACTGCCTTCAGCTCAGGTCATGATCCCGGAGACCCGGGATCGAGCCCCACATTGGGCTCCCTGCTCGGTGGGAAGCCTGCTTCTCCCTCTCTCAGTCCCCCTGCTTGTGTTCCCTCTCTCGCTGTGTTTCTCTCTGTCATCTTTTTTTTTTTTTTAAGATTTTATTTATTTGACAGTGTTTTCTCTTTTTTTAAATTAAATTAAATTTATTTTATTTTATTTTTAAGTAAACTCTATGCTGAATGTGGGGCTTGGACTCACAACTCTGAGCCAGCCAGGTGCCCCTATGGCACCTTGACTTATTCAATATCTGAAACTGAAGAAATTTTATTTTAAGATTTTATTTATTTTTATTTTTTAAAATATTTTATTTATTTATTTGACAAAAAGAAACACAGCTTCCCACCGAGCAGGGAGCCCAATGTGGGGCTTGATCCCAGGTCTCCGGGATCATGACCTAAGCCGAAGGCAGTCGCCCAACCAACTGAGCCACCCAGGTACCCCAGAATTTATTGAGACCTAATATTTATTAATCACTACTCTAAACAGTTCATATCATCTTATTTCTATAATTCTATGGCATATATATTATGAAGATTCTCATTGTATAGATGAGACTTTCCCAAGGTCACTTAATTAATAAGAATCTAAGACTTCAGATTCAAATCCAGGAAAAGAAATGAAGGAAACTAGAGTGAGTACAATTTAGCTCCTTGAATAGACGAGTGAGAAGAGAGCTCCAAGACAGAGAACAACATGCTAGAAGTTCTTAGGATAGAAAGGAAACCTATTTCATGCTGAGTGTTTGTTTGTTTTAAAGATTTTATTTTTATTTTATTTATTTTATTTTGTTATTTTAATTATTTGACAGAGACACAGCGAGAGAGGGAACACAAGCAGGAGGAGTGGGAGAGGGAGAAGCACACTTCCTGCTGAGCAGAAAGCCCGATGCAAGGCTCAAAGGGCTTAATTCGGGGCTCAATCCCAGCACCCTGAGACCAGAACCTGAGCTAAAGGTTTAACGACTTAGCCTCCCAAGTGCCCCACATGCTGAGTGTTTTAAATCTACTATTAACTATCACAAAACCCCAACAAGCAGGCATTAGGGTGTCCCTTTTGCAGATGAAGAGACTCAGCAAAGTTAAGTAACTTGCTCAAAATAATCCAGTAGTAGGTGATACATCCAGAATTTAAATCTGGGTCAGTCACCATCCACTATTAGGTCAACAAGCCAGAAAGGCTCTTGGAACAATATTTCCTATGATGATTGTCTTTATCATTCCATAGTTTCCCTGTAGTGATTCAGCCATTCAAACCTTAAAGAGAAAAGGATCTGTCCTACCTTTCTCGAAGATTTACTCAAGCCCACTGGGTCAGATTATCATCTATAAAAGAAAGAATTGGGATACATCAGTGTTTTCTCTTTTTTTTTTTTTTAAAGATTTTATTTATTTGACAGACAGAAACACAGCCAGAGAGGGAACACAAGCAGGGGGAGTGAGAGAGGGAGAAGCAGGCTTCCCACCAAGCAGGGAGCCCGATGTGGGACTCGATCCCAGGTCTCCGGGATCATGACCTGAGCCGAAGGCAGTTGCTTAACCAACTGAGCCACCCAGGCGCCCCTGATTTCTCTTTTTTTAAATTAAATTAAATTTATTTTATTTTATTTTTAAGTAAACTCTATGCTGAATGTGGGGCTTGGACTCACAACTCTGAGCCAGCCAGGTGCCCCTATGGCACCTTGACTTATTCAATATCTGAAGCTGAAGAAATTTTATTTTAAGATTTTATTTATTTTTATTTTTAAAAATATTTTATTTATTTATTTGACAGAAAGAAACACAGCTAGAGAGGGAACACAAGCAGAGGGACTGAGAGAGGGGGAAGCAGGTTTCCCGCCGAGCAGGAAGCCCAATATGAGGCTCGATCCCAGGTCTCCAGGATCATGACCTAAGCCAAAAGCAGTCGCTTAACCTACTGAGCCACCCAGGTGCCCCTTAAGATTTTATTTTTAAGTAATCTCTATACCTAACATGGGGCTCAAGCCTACACCCCTAAAATTAGGAGTTGCACAATCTACCAGTTGAGGCAACCAGGCACCCCTAGTGTTTTCCTAACTTTGGTGAAGGGCAGACCTGTGGAAATCCTTTACTCATTTCAGATCCTATTAAATAGAAGCCCAGTGTATAAGACAGGGATAAGCAGAGCAAGACTGCCTGAAGGAAGATTTAGGGTGGTGCTAGCCTAGACCTCTTCAGTTAAAACTCCTTTACAACCCTGAATTCTGAAAATAGGACCCAGAGAGGCCCTGGCCACAGGGGAGCATGTTGGAAGCATTCTTTCCCATCTTCACTGTAGGACAGGGAGAGAGAGGGATGACCTAGATTTTGTTAAAAACAAGGCTTTATTCGTGTTTTGTTACAGTGGACTGCATACGGAGACATTATGTCTTAGTTTTTTCTTTGGTTCAGGGGTATTCTATCTGGGCAGTGGAATCAGATGTGGCTTGAATACCAGCTCTTGCCCTTGTAAGCTTTGTGACCCAGGACCACTAATGTAACCTTTCGGGGCACCTGGGTGGCTCAGTTGGTTAAGCGACTGCCTTCGGCTCAGGTCATGATCCCGGAGACCCGGAATCGAGTCCCACATCGGGCTCTCTGCTCAGCAGGAAGCCTGCTTCTCCCTCTCTCACTCCCCCTGCTTGTGTTCCCTCTCTGGCTGTGTTTCTCTCTGTCAAATAAACAAAATCTTAAAAAAAAAATAATGTAACCTTTCAGTTTTCACATCATAATAAACAGGTAATACTGACCTTGGGGAGTGTTGTGAAGATTAAATTAAATAGGATAGAGCACCTAGCAGAGAATCAGGGTATTATAGACATTTGATAAAAAGCAGCCATTATTACACGCCTTGAAACTCCCAGATCTTGGGGTGCCTAGTTGGCTCTGTCAACAAAGTGTCTGACTCTTTATTTCAGCTCAGATCACAATCTCAGAGTCCTGAAATCAAGCCCCATGAGGGCCCAGCACTGGGTGTGTGTGAAGTCTGCTTGGGATGCTGTCTCCCCTTCTGCCCCTCCCTCAATCCTGCTGTCCTTCTGGGGGAAAAAAAAAAGAAAGACACTTCCAGGTCTTAAGACTTTAAATCTGCCTTTTCTTTCACAATTTGTGGAGGTTGTCTTTCTTTCTTCCTTTATTTTCTTTTTTCCCTTTTTTAAAAAAATGTAGATTGATTAATATGAAAATAGATAACACTTTTGGTGAAGGATGTTGAAAATACCAAAATTCAAGGTGTGGATTATGAGAAACCACAATGACGCTGAAGAAATGATTCATTTTTATACTCTAGACCCTTATTAGTGCCCAATACACATGCTGATTAGCTTGAAACTCAACAGCAAGTGTTCACAAAATAATCCATCATTAAAACATATATTTTTTTTCAAAAATAAGAGATGCTTTTCTGATTTTAGTATTGACAAGACAAGGATAACCCGATTTTACAGAACTTCCGTCTTAAAATAAGTGATGTTTTTGCATCGTCATATAGCTGGGGGCCCAGCCTGACCTTCCGGAGCTTATGGCTTCACAGAGGCTTAAGTCATGGATGATTTCCTATAACGGTCCATGAATTCCTGCCTCTTTCCATGAAGCTTAATGGGAGAACATTTTAGAGCGTACGGTACTTTGTCAACTGATACTAATGTGTCCATTAGTGTGACTCCAGAGGGAATTTCAGTCTATGCCTAGAGAATGGTCATTTGGGGAACAGAAATAGCTACGTACAGCCCCCACCTCCCAATAACTCTCTCTCCATCCAGCCTCCTCTTCTTTCAGTTCTACCAGGAAGAGACATATAACTAGGCACATGCCATTGATGTTATCTGGATTATCCACACTTGAGCCATAATTCCTTAAGGCATAGCACTTTGACATCCTTCAAGACTTTCTGCAGACAATATTTCATTTGACCCTCACAACTCTTCTCTGAACTGGGTTTTGTTATCCCATTTCACAGATGAGGAAAAGAGAGGTGCAAAACAGTCCAGCTATTGCTTTGAGATCAGAGGTTAACTGGCAGAGCTATGCTTAGTCCAAACCAATGACCAACTCCATGCTGAATATGTAGAGGCATCTACTTGGACTGACTGGGTCTATGAATTGCTGTGCTTTCCTAGCCTGATGTGGCCTAAATTAAGTACATCCACATTTATTCATTGGGAAAGTATGGGTAAGGCACTGTGCTATAATGGGATTAGTACCCTAGAAAGTTCAAGAGCTTTGGAGTCACTCAGCACACAGGTCTATGGACATCCTAGTCCTAGTAAGTTCTCATCAAGTACTAGTTATTATTAGTAAGAGATACTATGACTAACACAGGTGAATCACACATAGTCCTGATCCTCAAACAGCTCTGAAGTTTACTAAGATTTTATTTATTTATTTATTTATTTGAGAGAGATCATAGGTAGAGAGGTTCGAGAGGCAAACTCCCCACTCCCCACCAGGCGCAGAGCCTGAAACGGGGCTTGATCCCAGGACCCCAAGACCCATTACCTGAGTCACAAGCAGACACCCAACTAACTGAGCCCTCCAAATACCCTTGATGTTTAAGTAAATTATATGACGATCTGAAAAAATAAAACAGTTGGATCCTTATCTTACTTCCTATAACTTATACTTTGTTTTAAAATAAAACCCAAATGAATCCAATATTTTCATGATGCAACCATAAAAGTACCAGAAGAAATACAGGCTAATTTCATCTTGGAGCAAGGAAGGTCATAAATATTAAATAGAAGATGAATTGACATTATTACATAAAAATACAAAATCCTGCATGAGGGAAACCAACATAAACATAGTCAAAAATAATGAAAAATTAGGAAAAATATTTATGACAAATAAGGGATAATATCATTGTGTATATATATAAAGTTTCTAAAAATCAGTAATTAACAGACCAACAACCCAGTAGTAAAATGGGCAAAAGATAGGAACAGTTAATTTATGGTAAAGCAGTTATAGATGGTTCAGCTACAAAAGTGCTCAATCTCACTCATAAGAGATATGGAAATAGAGGCAACACTGAGATGTCACATGTTCCCTTATCATAATTCAAAGATCAGAAGTTTCATAATACATGAGTTGTTGAAGATGTTGGAAAACAAACTCATGTTTTGTTGACAGGAAGGTAAATTGATACATTTTCTGTGAAGGACTATTTGGCAACACTTATGAAAAAATTTTAAATGTGTACCAACAGCAAAACATTTTTAAACAACCAAAATGCCCATCTTAATTTTGGCATGTGTATTTGATAAAAAGCCATATACCTATAAAAAAGAGAAAAAGAAAGCTCTTTGGCTACTACCCAGTGAGAACCATTTTCATGATATGCTGTTAGTTTTTTTCAAAGCAAGGCTGTGCTACCATTTGTACTTTTAAAAAGGGAAGAAAATCATTATTCAAGAATATACACGGAACCCGTAACAGTGGTTAACTAGGGGGAAAAGATCCAGAATGACAGGAATGAAAGTTAGTCTTTCACATTCACCTCTTGTATCATCTGAACTTTGAACTGCATAATAGTATGAAATGCCTTTAAATTTTTATACTGAGGGGCGCCTGGGTGGCTCAGTTGGTTAAACGACTGCCTTCGGCTCAGGTCATGATCCCGGAGACCCGGAATAGAGTCCCACATCGGGCTCCCTGCTCGGCGGGAAGCCTGCTTCTCCCTCTCTCACTCCCCCTGCTTGTGTTCCCTCTCTGGCTGTGTTTCTCTCTGTCAAATAAATAAAATCTTTAAAAAAAAATAAATTTTTATACTGAAAAGATCTTTTAACCCAGCAATTTCAATTCTAGGAATTAATTCGACAAGTGTATTTGCACAGACGTTCCATACATACAAAGATACTTACTGCAGGGTTTTCTGTAATGGTTAGCAACTGGAAGCATGCTAAATACTAAGAGGAGAGCTTAATAAATTATAATTTAGCCACACAAAGGGTTGCATACATTTCTTAAAAAGAAGAAAAGAAGTTGGGGTGCCTGGGTGGCTCAGTTGGTTAAGCGACTGCCTTCGGCTCAGGTCATGATCCCGGAGACCTGAGATTGAGTCCCACTTCGGGCTCCCTGCTCGGCGGGAAGCTGCTTCTCCCTCTCACTCCCCCTGCTTGTGTTCCCTCTATGGCTGTGTTTCTCTCTGTCAAATAAAATAAAATATTCTTTTAAAAAAAGAAGTTGATAGTACTTTATGGATTAAGAGAACAATCAGACAACAGTTTCGAATAAAAAAAATGATATATATAGAATTGTCTGTATCGTGTGCTTATCACACACTTGTTATATAGACCAAAGAAGACCATAGACTATTTCTGGAAGAATATAAAAGAAACTGCCAATATTGGTTGCCCGGTAAAGGGGGAGAGGGTGGGCAGTTTGGCTGTGAGGGGCAGTGTGGAACCGTGGGACTGACATGTGCCTGAGAGACAGATAGGGGAAGACAACTGCCTTCTTACTGCATATCCCTTTGTGGCTTTTGAATGTTTTACCATGTGCAATATTATATAATTAACAAAAAAAAATTTCAGCACATTATGTCCAAATATAAGTGTCCGTATGCGTTGAGCCAAAAGTTGCCTCCCTGTAGGTTCTGCCTGTTGATTTAATTCCTATCATTAGAGTCGCATATAAAGTAGGTTTCACCCCCCTCATTTTAGACACTCTTCAGATACCTGGATACTCTGAGTCCTCACTTCTCTGGCCAAGCTCCCTCAGAGTCCTATATTGTTCAAGGAAAGGTCTTTCCTCATCTTAGTCCCTGTCTTTGGACCGCCCGATCCCAGGATTTTTTGGGGACAGCACTACCCAAAGCTGAGCACAGCCTTCCATGCAGTGTAGCGGGCTGCTATGACCTGCTCCCTCCTGGGGTTTCTGCCTTGGATGGGGAGAGTCAAGCAGTGGGGACTGGCAGGCACACAGTATCCCCTGAGGCGCCCCTGCTTCCAGACCACAGAGGTCAGGTGAGTCTGATGCTTTTCCTTTCTTTTGGGAGGGGGCAGTGGTCTTCCTGCATTTTGTTACCTCTTCCCTGCAGCAGTCTGAATTCAGAGGGGCTGAAAGAAGGGGCAGTTTAGAGCACAGTGTTCCTGAAACATTCGTGAAGCATTGAAGAATGAGAAATGCTAAGGTGGTTTGGCGACGAGGGGCTGTGTTCATGAGATCAGCCCCACGTGGTGTTAGGAAAAGAGCAACGTGAATCCACACCTGGTTAAAGTTGTGCTCATGCGTACTGGATTTCCCTTGTCCACTGGGGCTCTGCATCAAAATAAGGAAGTCTCTGAGCTGCTCTGGGATGGGCAAGGTGGACCTCTGGGGCCTCCTCAAGCACTTCTACCCGAGACACCATCGTAAATTTACCTTAGCCCTTGGCCTTTCTTTTCTTTTTATAATGCTTGTTTTTTCTGATTATAAAAATAATACACATCTGTGGTACAGAATTTAGAAAATACTCAAAAGTTTAGAAAAGAACACCCATCGTCTCACCACTTACCATCATCTTTTCCTATTTCTGTTTAGTTTGTTTCTTACAACATTGACTACCTGGCATACAATTCGTATTCTACTGTTTTGTCTGCACATGATAACCTAACATTTTCCATGTTAACTGTTTTTAAAACCATGATTAGTAATGCTTAAAAATGGTCTTTCATGAAGACATACTTAATTTACTTAATCATGCACCTATTTTTAGACATTTTGTTTCCAAATTTCCCCTAAAGAATGCTACGATTGACACGTTTGTACATAAATTGACATCTGCTTCCTTGATTTTGTTTTGGAGTAAATGTCTAAAAGTGGAATTCTTGGGGAGCCTGGTTGGCACAGTCAGTTAAGTGACCAAATCTTGATTTGGGCTCGGGATATGAACTCAGGGTCATGATATCGAGCCTCATGACAAGCCCTGCGTCTGGCTCCCTGCTCAGTGTGGAGTCTGCTTCTCTCCCTCTCTCTGTGCCCCTCTCCCTGCTCGTGTGCACATGCCCTCTCAAATAAATAAATAAATCTTGATAGATAGATAGATAGATAGATAGATGATAGATAGATAGATAGATAGATAGATAGATAGATAGATAGATAGATAGATGGTAGATAGATAGATGTAGAATTTTTTTGAGTTAAAGAGCTCTTCATACATACTGTTCAATTGCATTCTAGGAGGGATGCTCAGATTCACTATGCATACAGAGGCATCCTTTTCCCTAACATTGCCAAACTGAGCATCATGAAAAAAAAACCTTTTTACTAGTTTTTTTTAAGATTTTATTTATTTATTTGACAGAGAGAGAGATCACAAATAGGCATAGAGGCAGGCAGAGAAAGAGGGGGAAACAGGCTCCCCGCTGAGCAGAGAGCCTGATGTGGGACTCGATCCCAGGACCCTGAGATCATGATCTGAGCCAAAGGCAAAGGCTTAACCCTCTGAGCCACCGAGGAGCCCCTTTTTTACTAGTTTTAAAGGTAATAAAATTGTATCTCATTACTTTAAAAATGTATTTGCGTTTATTTGATCATAAATGAAGCTAAAATATGTTTTTATGTGTTTATCGATATTTACTAGTAATTGTATCAGTTTAAGTTTGGGTTCTTGGGAATCCTCTTTGAATGTTGCTCAGATTTCAGGGGTGTTCTATATAAAGCACATGCCCGAGAGTATTGCCATCAGTACTTGAGCTCATTGGACATTTTCATTGCTAATATTGATTTTTTTATATAAGCACCTTTACACTTGCCTCTTCCATGGAGCAGCATTGAGAAACAAAGGTGTCCAAACAACTGCATGTATATTTAAAAATACAGATTGCAACTGCCGTCCATTATCTTCCATGCGGCTAATTGAGCCTAAAAGGATCCTAATATGAAATATCAGCATTACAGAAAATGAATCCTCATGTTTAGTGGTAAGTGCTCTCTGTAGTAATCAGAATAATTGTATTACACAGCTCTGAAAAGACAAGAGAAGATTCTTTCTATTTCATTGTGTGGGGGGTGAGATGAGGCTGGGAGGCAAGGCGTATATGTTTGGCCCTGGGCTGGGACCTGGAACACCTAGATCCTAGCCCTAGCTCAAAACTCTGACTCTAGTCTCACTTGTCATGGAACTTGAAACAGGTCTTGATATTTTGAGGACACCCCCCTTAATTTACAGATGACGAAACAGAGTCCTGGGGGGCAGAAGTTTCTTAACCAAAGTTATGGGTTTCTTTTCCATGGAAACGACTGTTTTCAAAGGGGGAAGAGTGGGCTACTGGTCTGCATGACCACTTAGAGCAGATGGCGTACTGAAGAGAGGATATAATCATGCATCATTTGCTCATTCCCAGAGGGGCCCACCCAGCTAACCCCTCAGGTTTCTTCCCAGCTCTGCTATTCTGTGAGTCACTGATGGGAAGGCTATTTTGTATCTGGGACATAGACCGAGTCCCGGTCTGGATAAGATACTTCACGGGCTATAGTCTCTGGAGGAACCAGCCTCTGGATGGCCACATCTAGCTGCTGGCCATTGCCTGAAAAACAAATGAAAGTTTCTGCTTGTCTCCTGGTGAGCCATCTTCGTAGTATATGGTAAGCATTCTTAATTTGCTCACAAACTGCTCCACAACTTCACAATCTGAATCCAAGTCAACAAAGGCAGTCTGTCCAGCAAACCCAGGAAAGTTTGGAGCCTCTCTGTCCCCGGGCCTCCAGCCTCCGTGGGGCTGCCGCAGCACCGGCACCCCCAGGTCATGGGGATGTGCTCTAAGACGCGCACAAGGCGCTGTCTCTGGGCACATGCTCTAGCGGGTGTGTAATAGGACAGCTACATATCAGTCAACACTGCAGGTGCCTGGTCACTCTGACGTGAACACCCACAGATGCACTCTGTTACAGAGAGGTGTTATCCAGGGCGCCTGGATGGCTCAGAGGGTTAAACCTCTGCCTTCCGCTCAGGTCATGATCTCAGGGTCCTGGGATGAAGGCCCATGTCGGGCTCTCTGCTCGACAGGGAGCCTGCTTCCTCCTCTCTCTCTGCCTACTTGTGAGCTCTCTCTCTGTCAAATAAATAAAATATTTTAAAAAAAAAGTTTCTAAAAAAAAAGAAAAAGAAAAGAAATGTGTTATCCATAGTTACAAGTCCCCTACAAGCACGGACTTGGAATTCTTAGAGGGGGAAAGTCAGAAATATGAGGGAAGATGATGGCTCTTTTCAATTCTCTGGAGGCCCATGTGGTATAAGACAAATTAGGCTTATTCTGTGGGCCCCACAGGGTAGAGCCACAACCAAGGGGCCTGGATATAGTTGGGAAACAGGGCTGGAGACAGTGGAAGGAAGACTTTAGGAGTGAAGTCAGACGTCTGTGTTAGGCTAGGGTTCCTCCCCTTCTATGCTGGCAAGGCTGGTAATGCCCAACTGGACAACCAATGAGAGCAAACCTAGGCCCAGTCAGAGGTGGTGTTGGTGGATGTGACCAATTTATCTTTATCCTGGAGCAACCTGATCTATAGCCAGCTCTCCTCAAACCTGACTTTCCTTGGGCTCCTGGGCGGCTCAGTGGGTTGGGGTCTCTGCCTTCAGCTCAGGTCATGATCTCCGGGGTTCTGGGATTGAGGCCCGCGTTGGGCTCTCTGCTCAGCGAGGAGCCTGCTTCCTCCTCTCTCTGCCTGCCTCTCTGCCTACTTGTGATCTCTCTCTTCCTGTGTCAAATAAATAAAAATCTTAAAAAAAAAAAACAATAACAAAAAATCTGACTCTCCAAAAATCCCTAATTCCTCTATTTACTGCCTTACAAGAAAAATTGGTGACATGTGAGGTCCCTCCGGGCCCTACAGTCTTCAGTTTATAATTCTGCATACTTGCTTCTACACCCTCCATCCCCATCTACACACAGATCACTGCCTTGCTTTCATTCAGCTGCATTTCTGAAATGCCTGAACAACACTACTCTAACTACCTTTGTCCAACATATTCAAAGAGTCTCTTGCCTCAAAAATGTTTGATGACAAAATACAGATCATTGTAAGAAGTGGGGAGAGATGGCATAGGACATTCTGTTTTTCTCAAGTTGGATGGAGAGTGTTGTTCAACTGTGAACTTCTCTATTAGATTTTGACACTGAATTTTCTCCACAACATAAAATGTGTTTTAGAAAGGTAACACAGAATTTTCATTAAAGAAAACGTTTGCTGACTTGTCGTTAAATCACTAAGAAGGCAGAGGTGTAAACGTATTTTTGACTATGCTTAGGATTCTTAAAGTGCCTTAGCTGTTTTCCAGTCTAGCTGCCTACTTTTCTGGAGGATATCTAAAGAAAAAAGTAAGGTAGCAACTTCATATTGCCTACCCAGTATCCATCCTGCACTTCCTCCTTAGTAACAGAGCCCTGGGTATTGTGCCCAACTGAAACTTTACATTTCCTAGCCTGCACTGCAGATAAAGATGCCCATTAGGATTTAAGAAGTCATGGGAAGGGACACCTGGGTGGCTCAGTTGGTTAAGTGACTGCCTTTGGCTCGGGTCATGATCCCAGAGACCCGGGATCGAGCCCCGCATCGGGCTCCCTGCTTGGTGGGAGGCCTGCTTCTCCCTCTCTCACTCCCCCTGCTTGTGTTCCCTCTCTGGCTGTGTTTCTCTCTGTCAAATAAATAAAATCTTAAAAAAAAAAAAAAGAAATCATGGGAAGAGAGTCCTAGGAAAGCTCTTTAATGAAGTACCCCCCTTTTGCCCTTTCCCATTTCTTCCTTCCAGCTGTCTGGGATGTGAATATGATAGCTGGAGCTGCTGCAGCCATTGAGACCATGAGGTGACCTTGAAGATGGAAACCTGTGCTAAAGATTGGGGAACAAAAGGATACAAGGGGCCTGGATATATGTTGTACTCTCTGGGGTAACCACTAAAATAATGATAAAAGAATATATAATTAGGAAGTTCAGAGAGGGGGGAAAAGGAGTAATAAATTACGTCAAAATAAGGTGAGGAAAACTAGGGAAAAGAATATAAAACAAGTGAGGCAAATGGAAAACAAATAGCAAGATTGTGGCTACCAGCTCAAAAAACCCACAAGCCTGACTAGCTATGGAGCCCCAGCCATCATAGAGCCTCACACTGGCCAAGGTGGGGACAATCGAGCCTCAGTAAATTGTAAGAGCACTGGATTAAAACTCACCTCGTATATTTAAATCCATGAATTCATAGGATGTAAAAATCCTTTTGGATCACCTTGGGAAAATGCTAGAGAACCAATTCATTGCCATGAAAGCTGGTAAATAAAGGGGAAGGATAGAATATTTAATCTGTCTTTTCCACATAAACTGTACCCAGTTGTGTGCTGGTTGAGTGTCTAACAACTGACTCTCTGAGGGGAGGGTGGGATGGGAAATCCCTGATCTGCATCATTTGCCAACTTCCGTGGTGTAAATTCCCTTACCATGGTCAATTTCAAGTTACCAATGCAACATCAATGAACACAGGGCTGGGGCGAGATGTGTACAAGTGACTCTCAGGAGTTGGCGCCGTGTGGCTCTGGCACACGGCTGATCTCGTAGTAACAAAACAGTCAGTGAAGAGAAACACCTCTTAATCAAAAGTACTCCAACTTATAAGTAAAAGAGAAATGATAGAACATCCCCATTTTGCAATTGCAGGGAACTAACGGATCCTGATATTGAGCACCACAGCTACCAACATCCCTCCAGGAGAGGCAACCGAACATTGTGCGCCTTTTGATGAAAGACTGCCACACCCTGGCGCCTGAGTGGCTCAGTAGGTTAAAGCCTCTGCCTTTGGCTCAGGTCATGATCTCAGGGTCCTGGGATCGAGGCCCTGGTCGGGCTCTCTGCTCAGCAGGGAGCCTGTTTCCTCCTCTCTCTCTGCCTGCCTCTCTGCTTACTTGTGATCTCTCTCTCTGTCAAATAAATAAATAAAATCTTAAAAAAAAAAAAGAATGCCACACCCCTTAGGGTCTTGCCAACAGGATCCCATTCAGCCCTGTAGAGCCCCTGCATCAAGCTGCCAGTTTGGCAGGAAATACAAAGAACAGAGGACTCCACTGTACCCTGAGTGTGCACCAAGAATCCAGGCCATGGGAAACTCTGCAAGCCAAATGGCCCAGGTTCTTCAACAGATAAATTGTGAGAAAAAGAAAGGAATGGAAGGGAGGCTGACAGATTAAAAGAGATTTAAGTGACATAATTAACTTCAATGGGCAAGATCTTTTCTGGGCAGGATTAAAATACAGTATCTAGGGATGCAGAGTTAAGTGATAGAACTATAAACAAACTCAAGGTAATGATCATTCTAAAGCCAGGAGAGCGATCACTTTTTACTGGAATGAAGTTGACACTAGCAGTGGGCACCTGGAGGTCCCCCGGGTTGGCTGCAGCGTTCTGTTTCCTGATCTAGGTTATAAGAACTCATTAAACTACATATTTGTTTGTAGTTTTCCATACCTATATATGCTTTTACTTATTGATTTTTTTAAGGATTTATTTATTTATTTGAGAGAGAGTGCATGAGAAGAGGGGATAGGCAGAGGGAGAGAGAGAATCTCAAGCAGACTCCACGCTGAGCATGGAGTCCAACTCGGGGCTTGATCTCACGATCCATGAGATCATGACCTGAGCTGAAACCAAGAGGACGATGCTTAACCAACTGAGTCACCCAGGTGCCCTTATGTATGATTTTATAATAAAAGAAGTTAAAACAGAAAGTCAGAAGAAAATAGTACATATTAATGATTTCATTTAACAAAGTTCAAAACCAGAGAAAACTAATCTGTTTGTGTTAGAGGTCAAGATAGTAGTTACTCAGGGCGCCTAGGTGGCTCAGTTGGTTAAGCGACTGCTTTCAGCTCAGGTCATGATCCTGGAGACCCAGGATCGAGCCCCACATCGGGCTTCCTGCTTGGCCGGAAGCCTGCTTCTCCCTCTCTCACTCCCCCTGCTTGTGTTCCCTCTCTGGCTGTGTTTCTCTCTGTCAGATAAATAAATAAAATATTAAAAAAAAAAAAAGATAGTAGTTACTCTTGGGAAGGGCTAGGGTCTGGGAGGAGGCACAAGAGGGCTTCTGATTAATGTTCTGTTCTTATCTGGCTGCTGGTCACATGGGTGGGCTCACTTTGTAAAAATACATGAGAGAAAATTAATCCATGTTGTGCTAATGCCACTCTTCTTTTAGATTTTCTGTTACACGTGGCTGACCTTAACCTAAAGTCCCATGATGAGTTAATTGTAGGCTCTCCTCTTGTCACACTCTCACTGCAATGCTTCCCGCCCTGTGGGTCCTTAATGACTGAGCACAGCACTATTTTCTGGAGTCTGGGTCTGTCTCCTCTCCAGGAAGCAGAGGGTCCTAAGCACGGAGCCTCCCATTGCCTCTGAGAGTCACTCAGTCATTCCACCGGAGTTTACTGAGCCCTGCCTTCTAGAGTTACACAGATGAGTCACACAGTTACCATCGCCGTCCCGAGTTAGTAGGAAGAAATGTGAAATTATTATTTGAAACCATGCTGTTCAAAGACCCCAATATGAAAGCGCACATTAGAAATTCCTTACAATTCAGCACTAGGAAAATAATTTGTCTCTTTTGACAAACTGACTTTCTTCCGTTTATCATTTAATGAAAGCTATCTAACTCACCACACATTTCTTTTTTCCTGGGCTGCCAAGGAAATCAGAGTTACATTTATTGCTAAATGACAACAAATTTTTCTGGATGATAGCACCAAATCCTACAGCCTCACAGTCTATCGTGCTGATTTCCAAGTCTCTGTTTTCTACTCAACACCCTCACTTAAATTTCTTCAACTCCTTAGTATGACAGATGAGGGGCGCCTAAGTGGCTCAGGTGGTTAAGCGACTGCCTTCAGCTCAGGTCATGATCCCGGAGTCCTGGAATCGAGTCCCTGATCGGACTCCCTGCTCAGTGGGAAGCCTGTTTCTCCCTCTTTCACTCCCCCTGCTTGTGTTCCCTCTCTCGCTGTGTTTCTCTCTGTCAAATAAATAAATAAAATCTTTAAAAAAAATTTGGCTTAGATTTCAGAACCAGTTAAAAAAAAGTATGACAGATGAAACAGGGATCTGATGACAACCAAACCTTCCTGCCTCATCCCTCACCACTCACAGCACCCTCTTGGCTCATCATGTCCCAAAGGACCTCGCACTTGAGGCCTGAAGCACTTTCCTTTAAAAAGGTATTAAAAACAACTTCACTGAGGTATAATTTACATACCCCAAAATTCACCCATTGTAAGTGTATCCTGAGTACGTTTTGGCATGCTGTTCCTATCTTCCTTTTCCACTTAGCCACCTCCTACTCTTCTTTAAGAGCCAAGCACTGTCACCTCCTCTATGATGTCACACCCAACGAACCGTACCAACTTCACTTTTCCCTCCTGTAGAAGTTTCTATTTGACTCTATAGTGGCATTTAGCATATTACATTATTATTCTTTGTTGACTTTTATGTTGTGTCCACTACAATGGGAGCTCATTGATGACAGGTGTGTATCTAAGATGTTTTCCACCACTCCACTGTCTTCCAGAATAGTAATCATTGCCCAAAAGGAGTCAAGCTGCCTGGGGGAAGCTGCTGATTCCCAGCGTTGAATAACCTAAAAGACCACAGTGGTGGGAGCTCTACAAAGAACCAAGTAAATCCCTGCTGCTGGAGTTTTCTGGAATGCCTAAATCATGGTCCACCCTGGCCATGAACTTTCATTCCAGATGCAAGGGTTATACAAGAATTTTAGACCTCAGGAAAGGATATGGGTGTGAGCCCGACACAGAATGGTTTCTAAGGAACATCAACATTGCCAACAATTTTATACCATATTTCATTGAACTTAAGGCACTATCGATTGTAAGATACATCCCAGTCTCAGAGGTAAAAAGAGGAGCTTCTTAGGGGTGTCTGGATGGCTCAGTGAGTTGAGCGTCTGACTCTTGGTTTTGGCCTGGGTTGTTATCTCAGGGTTGTGAGATTAAGTCCCACCATGAGTTCAGAATGGACTCTGCTTGGGATTCTCTTCCTCTCCCTCTGCCCCTCCCCTGTTCTCTCTCTCTCTTTAAAATAAAATAAATAAAGTCTTTTAAAAAAGAGAAGGAGCTTCCTAGAGTCTATGAAATATGGTGAATTACTGCATGCCTTAGGGAAGAGCAAGGGGAAAGGCAAAGCAGGACGGAGAACATTAAATACCCTAACCTTGCAAAAGCTATATGTCCCATCATGCCCCCATCCCTGCCCTGAGAATCTCAAAATACTTTTTAAAAGCACTAAGCTATAAACTAAATGTAAAGTGGTCTAACAACACTCTGTTGTTTCCTATGAGGAATACTAAAATATCTTTTGGAAAACATCAAGTATCATATTTTTTCCAAACAAAAATACCATTGCTGGGTGACCCTACTTTGCTAGTGTCCTAGACATGCACTTACTGTGCCTAGAATGGGCCATCTGGCATGGGAACAAGGGAAGGCTGGGAGCTGGAGCTGTGACTCAGCCCATTCCATGCAAAACAGGTCCACTATTCGCCATGGCCAAGCAGCTATATATGGGGGCCTAGAGCATGGACACCTGCCTCCATTGACCACACCACTCTGCATGGGTTGCCATGACTTCATTTACAGAAACACAGAATGACTAGTCCAAGGAGTGGCCAACTTGAGCATGCACCAGAATCACCTGGAGGGCGTTTCTGATGCAGTAGGAATTTTGCTTTTCTGGCAAGTACCCACATGATGCTGAGGTTGCTGCACACTTAGAACAACTGAGCTAGTCTAAACTACTCATTTTATGGAGACACAGAGAAGAGCCCAGAGAAGGGAAGCAGCTTGTCAAAGATTACACACTAAGATTATGGTGAAGCTCAACCAGGAGACCTAAGTCACTTCTCCTCATGAGGCTACACTGTGTGGCCTCCTCTCGGCTAGCTAGAGGAGTTGTCAACAGAGAAAGGAGGGGTAAATGGTCTAATAAGCACTTGGTACCAAAAAATTTAAGTTTTATATTTAAATTTTAAAGATAGTTGCTAACGATCAAATGAGACTCCTTGGGTCATTAAGATTCTTGGTGCCACAAACCCACCCAATCTAAGCCATTATTTCTGTTTACTTTTTAAAACCGGATTTCTTCTTCCTCACCCTTCCTTTTTCTCTGTCCTTTTTCTCTCAGTCTACATTCTTCAGAGCAATTTGCAGTAAGATTTCCCCAAAGACTAATATGTTTACAAGTTCTTTTTTGTCTTGAGTCCAAGCGTCTCCTTCACATTTTCCAGGAAGACTCCATCCCACTGCTGCCCCATCCATTATCACAGAAACAGAAGGAAGACAAGTAGGACTGGACGCATTGGTGTGCAGAGTCCTACAACATAAAACACTACCAAAAAGAACTTTCTGTGGGAACCCAAATGCACAGCAATTAGGTGAAAAAAAAATATCAAAGGCCTGTTAGTCCAGAAATTATTTTCTTCATTTAACAAAGATGTTCTTAAGTGTCTACAATGTGCAAAGGAGCATGACTCATTGGCCATTGGGGTCCACCAGGATTGGGTTTTCTTTTTTGTCAGAGCCTCATCCCGCCATTCTACCTCATGGTCCTGTACCTGAACACCTCATACACATCCTCCTCGGTTTGTAGCTTCCCAAAAAATGTTAGCTGAACTGAGCTGAACTGAAGCCTGGTTGGCTCCTGCTGAGAACTCGTAGGAGCCTTCCACTCTTCCCATTACCTTCTGGCCAGAAAAGGCTGTGTATTTTCTCAGGCCAAATCTGGCAACTTCATCATAGAGCCTGGGTATGTACCCTACTCTACCCAGCATCCTAAAACTAAAGAGATATGTATGAGTAACCCACTTGGGAGGAAGGTATGATGAAATAAAATTGATTTGCTTAAAATGGAAACCCAACAATGACCAGAGAGGAAAGGGGAGGACCCACAGAGGACAGCCATGTGGGAAGATGCCAGAGACATAAAGAGGAAGAAATAGAATTTTGTCAGGAGAGTTATTATTTCAGAAATTAAAGAAGGTAGACAACAAAACAGAAAAACTTAAAAGAGGGGGAGAAAAAAAAAAAGCAAAGAGGTCTTTTGGGATTTCACAAGGCCCTTGATCTAGGAAGGAGAAAGACAAGGGAAGTTCTGTAACTGGGGGAACTGATATAAGGGGATTGGGCTAGAATAGAGGAACGGGAAGACGGCTGTCTCAAACTGGAGTTGTAAGAATGGAGAGTGATTCTTTGGGACCGTGGGTGCTGACATAAACAACTCTGGGCAAATGTAAGAAAAACTGGATGAGCAAAAGTGGCCTGGAGGATGGAGGAACTGAGAGTTGTTCTAGAAGCCCATTCCGTGTGACTCTCTATTACACTAACGGGAATGAAGACAAACTTACAGTCACCTGTCTGCGTAGGATTTTCCTCTCAAGATCTGCAACCCTCTACAGCCAGGCAATATCTATGCCGAAAACCAGTGCTTTTCAAACTTCAAAGTGCACACAAAAAACTTCCAGGGGCCCTCCTGAAACCCAGATTTCCGGCCCCTGGCCCCCAGAGGTTCTGATTCAGTAGATCTGCCTTTAGAGCAGACTCCCAGGTGCTGGGGAAGCTGCCGATGGGCAGACCACACTTTGTGTAGCACCGCTCACACAGCCAGCCAAGTAAGGAGGAGCACGCTGGGCACAGAGGGGCAAACCTGTGGATGCAAGGAGCTGCCTTCTTTGGAGGAGCCTGCCCCTCCCTCCCCAAGATGGCTGCAAGGTGAAACTCACACCACAATCCCCACCTTCTTCATCGCCCCTCCCTGCCCTACACCTGCAGTTCCTTCGGCTATTTACATGTTACATAGACATAGGTCCGTGGCCAGGAGATCCCCTAAAACATTGAAGAACCTGACAACGTTCAGGAGAGGGAGGCCTTTGGTGAGCCTTATGTGTTTGTGCTGCCTGGGACCAAATGACAAACCATGACTTCCTGACCATGCAGGAGTCTCCTGAGGCTTGCTGAAGCCAGTAAGCTCCCAGCCCCCCCAGCAGGGAGTCTCTGCCTGCATTTCCTCCAACATACTTCAGCAGAATCAGAGATCTGAATGCAAAATCGGAAGTATTGGAGATGGAGTCAGCCGGAGATCTCATTTAGGGTGGGTCCCTGAGGGCCAGACTAAGGACAGCACTTACAGCCCAAGAACCCAGTCTTCTCACCCATGGGATATCGAGATTTCATACAGCTTCCATAGGGCTTTTCATCTTTCAAACCGCCACCTCCTCCAAATCTCTGCATGTAACTGTCTTAACCTGTGGAAGGCAACTAGTAAACTCAGGGAACAAACCCCAAGCTCAGACAAGGGGTACGTGGTCAAAACTCCTAATGATGCCTCCCTCTAAGAACATGGGATGGAACTTGCCCTTGATGAAGTTTGATATTTTCCGGTGATTTTATTCCTGGAGGGGAGGGGGGGTCTTAGTTTTTTCTCAATAGGTTATTGGGGCAATGGAATACATCGAAGAGGTAAAAAGCCCTCATAGGATGGAAGCTGAATCAAAGAGGTCATGCATGAATCCTGGGAGAAAGAGTATGTGGTCAGAAGTGAAGTTAATCTGATGCCATAGACCAGGACTGAGCAGCCCTCTGGACCAGACACTGTGCTGGGGGTTTGGGGGGGCATGCCATAAATAGAAAGGAATGATCCCAGATGACAGTAACGATCCTACACATCTTGCTGGTGATTTATGCCAAAAATTAACCTAAGAAACACACTTTTATAAGCCTTATCTCCCTTTTTTTCATAAGTACCTTACAGGGTAGATAGAGCAGGAATTAATAGCATCATTCTACAGGCAAACCAAACTGAGATTCAGCAGTGAAATTATGTGCCCAAGCCTGGCCCTCGCCTTTCATTATTTAGATTTTTATTACTCGTTTTTAGCATCAAGGGTGTGATAACTATCAATTAGAATCAGATCTCATAATGAAACCCCTCGGTTTGAAATCCCCAGGATTTAAGAAGCCCCAAGACATTAAAGATACCTAACATGCTGTATCTTGGTTATTCTCCACCTCTCCCCACTTGCTCTCCGCCCTGTATATATTTCTTCTTTTCTTTTTTAAAGATTTTATTTATTTATTTGACAGAGAGAGAGATATCACAAGTAAGCAGAGAGGCAGGCAGAGAGAGAGGAGGAAGCAGACTCCCTGCAGAGCAGAGAGCCCGAGGCAGGCCTTGATCCCAGAACCCTGAGATCATGACCTGAGCCCAAAGCAGAGCCTTTAACCCACTGAGCCACCCAGGCGCCCACCTGTATATATTTCTGCCCATGTTTCCCCCTGCTCCGCACCCTGAAAGGCCCACCCCCGTAACTAGTCACCTCTTCAGTAGAGTTTGGCCAGTGAGAGGAATCGGCACCCCAAAGGGCTGCAACAGGGAAAGGTAAGGCGATTTCTTTCCTGTTCTCTTGACTGTCCTTTCTAGACCACAGCACCTCCATGACTCCAACTCTCATTGGAAACTGGTAATACCATTTTCTCCCCATGCCCCTCAGGGGTGCTAAATTTTCCCCTCTTGTTAATGTCTGGGTGCCTCACCTCCCCTTGTTGGTTTCCTTAATCCCATCCACACCCCTGCAAATGGTGCCTTCCTTAAAATCTCTTGAACTATCTGAGTTAGATTCTGTTTCCCCTCTAGGACCTTGAATCATGCACACCTCTCTCCCCCATAGCTCTAACCTATACAAATAAATCTAATACCCAGAGGAACACAGTGAACCTAAAACATCCACAATCACGAACTCATTGATTTTTCCCTTTTAATAATTAATGTATGTTTCTCCAGGGCTTATTTGCCACAATCTTACCTTGCGCCCTTGTTTATCCCTGGCCTGAAGTTTTGTGATGGTCTCCTGGGTGGATTCCCATCTCTAACGCCTCCCCCCTCCAGTCAGTTCTATCCACGGCTTTCCACTGGATTAAATTTTCTGGTGCACAGTATTAATCCTGTCATTCCTGCTAAAGCTCCCAAATGAGTATGGCGTTCAGTTCGTGCTCCTTAGCCAGCACGCAGGGCTCCCACCTGTGTGTTCGCCTAATCTACAACACTCCTGTGGGCATCTGTGCTCTCTGTTCTCCAACCCCTCGCCAAAATATATGGTCGTAATTTTATTTACACTGTTCCCTTAGCCTAGAAAGATCTTGACTCAGTCTTGACTCAGAAACTGTCCAGAGGTTTCCGGGTCCAGCCCAAATGTTGCCTCCTCCCTAAAGATTTTCTGTTTCTGAACAGAGATAAAGAACCATGTTTTCCTAAAATTTCCTGGGTCTTTTTCCATCTCTTATGGCACTTTGAAAGTTGAACTTCTCAGTGTATTTATCTGGGTCCATCCTATCCCACACCCCATTCCGAGCATCTTTCCCAACCAGCGGTAGTTTGGTTCCTGGTGGTGCCCCAAATGATGGGCACAGGGCATAGCATGGAGTAGGTCCCAGCAAGGACCTCTGGATGAATGGATTCAATACCCCCTCAGCACCTAACACAGTGTCTACTGTGGTTAGACCTTAAAATCATTTGAATAAGGTGGATAAGCGGGATAACATATGCCGAATGTCACATACGAGATGCTGCATATAAACTCATCTGCATGTTTGCCTATTTTTTATGACTGCTTCTTTTTTTTTTTTTTTTTTTTTTTTTAATATTTTATTTATTTGACAGAGAGAAACACAGCCAGAGAGGGAACACAAGCAGGGGGAGTGAGAGAGGGAGAAGCAGGCTTCCTGCCGAGCAGGGAGCCCGATGTGGGACTCGATCCCGGGTCTCCAGGATCATGACCTGAGCCGAAGGCAGTTGCTTAACCAACTGAGCCACCCAGGCGCCCCATGACTGCTTCTTAATATGAATATATAACATTTCATTTTTTAAAAAATCATTTTTAAAAAACCATTTCATATTTTTAAAAAAGATCTCTTTATGGGAAGTGGTACCACATACATAAGCATCTTAAAAAAAAAAAAAAAAACACCCAAAACCAAAAAACAGTAACAACAACGAAAAACAAACTAGAGATGCCAAAGCTGAACAAGGTCCTAGAAGAGGTTTCTGAAGGGCAACTGGCTGCATGCAGCTTTGAAATATTCTACTTCTTTCTCATTTCCTATCAGTCAGCCCCATCCTTTCCTTGCATCCAATTTTGTTTAATGAGGCTACTGCAATGTATTTATTTTGGGGTGATTGAATTTAGAAAGACATTCATCTAACACACAATTGCTGCCACAAGCTGAATGGCTGAATCATAACAGGGATGATGGCATTAATCCGAGGACAGCTGTTTCTTATCATTTCAAACCCACAGAAAAAGCTCAGGCCAGGCGAGTTTTTGCTTCAGTTGCAAGATGGGACTGATAGGAGCTGAAGCAGGAATGTTTCTCAGCAGGTGGAAGTAGACAAAGAGAAAGAAGAGATGCCCCGCGATGGGCTAGACCTTTGATTTTTAGCAATTTGTCTGTCTGATGTGTGAGGGTTGCTTCTAGCCCTTTGGGATATGAAAAAAATTGCAGGTATAAGGAGATAATTTGCTAAGGACACAGAGGCCTCTGTGTGGGTAACTAAGCCTTTAAGAAGCACTTAGGAGTCTGTTGTCAGGAGTTACAGCTACTAAGAGTAACAATACTAATAACACTGGCTCACATCCTCATGGTAATTACAGTTTATGACATGCTTTCACATTCACTCACTCAGGCAGGGGAAGCTGGGGTACAGTATACACCTGGGTAGGTGCCCAGAGCTCACGGGCACATCGAGTATGGTCCCCAAGGAGCTGGGATGCTCCTTCCCAAAGAAATCTCTGTGGACACTGGCCTGCTGCAGATGTCCCAAATCCACCATGAAGGCAACCCTTCTTTGAGCTCAGGCGCTTTCACTGCTAAAGCAAAACCGTCCCTGGAAATGAGCATAGAGCCAGTTCTGTAACTCAGTTACACCTGAGTATGAATGCATTCTCAGCGCCTTCCCAGCCCAACAGCTGGCCGAGGTTTTAAGCAGGTCATGCAAGTACTAAAGGTAAAATGTTAGGGGCCTAACGAATAGGCACTGCTGACACTCCCCTCGCTCCAGCTTTGGAAGGAACAGGCAGGGTAGTATGTATTTCAACATAGGACCTTAATACAGCTAAGGGCTACCTCATGAGCTGCCACTTGCAACTGTGTACCTTCCAAAGGTAATAAATTGTTACAAGAATTCGATTTCTTATTTTATTAATTTATTTTTAAAGATTTTATTTATTTTTTTCACAGAGAGAAACACAGCAAGAGAGGGAACACAAGCCAGGGAAGTGAGAGAGGGAGCCTGATGCGGGGCTCAATCCCAGGACTCTGAGATTATGACCGGAGCCAAAGGCAGACACTCAATGACTGCGCCACCCAGGTGCCCCAAGAATTCAATTTTTTAAAAGCCTAAATTTGAAATCACAGTGTATCCCAATATAAACAACACTCATATATGCATTCTCTAGCCAGTAAGCTGAACAACCCGAACTCATGAAGTGGAATGAAAACACGATTTTTCATCTCCTACTGCCTTTTAAACTTCTCAGGGGTGGAATGGTGAGAGAGCATCCTCTGCCATAGACAGGAACTCTAGCATGTCCCTGAGCTTGGGCCATCCATCCCGAGGAGCCAAAAGTCTTTCCTGTCCTTGAAGTTTCAATTATAAACACAGTTTCAACTCAGTAAATTAAAATATCCACATCCACGTAGTAACAGAAAGTGTTCATCTTACTCAAGAGGCTCCCGGCAGGTGGGAAACCAGGGTATGAATCTTTTATTCCCTTCTTTAAACTCCCATCTTGCTAACTGGGGTATCGACTCCCTCCTGGAGAAAGAGAGGAAGAGAGGGAAGGTGGCAGAAAGCACTTCTCTGATTGGGACCCTGGTGACAGGGTGTCACACTCTGCAGGGCTAGTAGATTTCTAGAACGGACTGTTTAGTACGGTATTAGTGGGAGTTCCTCCAAGCCCTGTCCCCTTCCTCACGCGGTCTCTCATTGAGGATTCTTTAATTAAACAAAAACAATCCAGTCAAGCAGGAGCTCTTGCCCCAGGTCCTAGGAATCAGGCAGTCGCCCTCTGGCTTCCCAGCAGGGCCTAGCTATGGACTCTGAATTAAACAGATTTCAGGTGCATCACACCCAGGCCCTCCACCGCAGGGGCCATATCTGTTACTTCGAGTGTTCTCCGATCCAACAAATTCTGGGAGTGTAGGCCAGTCTGGAAGCCACGGCAACCTCCTTTGCCTTGCCGCTAAAGCAAGAGCCAGACCTGTTCTTTTTTTCTGTCCATTTCCATGGTGGGATTCAGACCTAGTCCCTTGGGCCTCCAACTGCAGGACACAGCCCAAGCTCTAAGTGGTCCTGTTGAAGCCAAGACAAATAAGGTGGGCGTCCATGTTCCTTACTCCATGGGGCCAGGAGTGGCACTTAGCACACTCACTACTTCCTCCAAAGAAATGCTCTTCAAAAGCCTCCACAGTGGTATGCTTTGACTCCTAATGTTGAGTGAAAGCCCAAGAGTCATGGGACCATTTTTCTGCCCAATCCTTCATGCAGGTTGTTCTGATTGGTCTGTGTCAGAATTTGGTCACCTGATAGCAACCATGTCTTGATTCTCCATGGGAACTTGTAAGACTAACCCTCTGGTACAACTGATTCCCGTATTTGGCCAAAAATTATTGAAGGTTTACCTTAGTGTAGTCTGGTCCTGTTACCTACCTCTTTTCTCTTCCTCATTTTTCCTACTCTTTACTTTCCTACTATCAAATGTTATAATGAAGAACCAATTGTTCTCTCTCTCCATAAATTTCCAGCTATCATTGTAGACATGTCTGAAAGAAAAGGTTTCCAATTTCTTTCCTTTTTTAAAGATTTTATTTATTTATTTGAGAAGGAGAGAGAGAGCATGAGTTGAGGGGGCAGGAGCTGCAGGCGGAGGGAGAAGCAGACTCCCCGCTGAGCAGGGAGCCCAATACAGGTGTGTCATGACCTGAGCCCAAGGCAGAGACTTAACTGACTGAGCCACCCAGGAACCCCAGGCTTTCATTTTCTGTACCAAAAGGAAGAACAAGAAAACTGAGAAAACATAAAATAAAAAGCTATAGTAAATAATGAAAATATTGGATGTCAAATTATCTTAGTAGCATTATAACTTCTTTAACCCAAAGCACAGAATGCAATCCATTTGGCTTTGGGTTCCTCAAAGTTCAAGTCGCAAAGTTCTTGCAAAACTATTGTAAACACAAGTCTTTAAGATGTTTCAGTACAGGGGGTACTTTATCATGTGTTCCCAATACATAGAGCTATAGTAGGAAACAAGCTGAGGTCAAACAGGAGCCAGTAAGATATTTATCTTTTGCTAAAAAAAAACAAAAACAAAAACACTTCCTATAGCATATAAACACAGGCATATGGACAGAATAAAATAAAAAGAGAAGTTGAAAGGAATACCAAGTACTCTGAAATTGCTCTATCAGACAATTGGAACATCTAACAGGATTTCTAAAATATCATATAACAGCTGTCTACTTCACTAAGCCCTTGAATCCTTACCCTAAATAGTTTTTAAAATAATCATGATGATCGATAGCTACCATTTACTTAGGGCTTTTTCTATGATGGGTGCTGGACTAAGTTATTTATGGCATGTGATATTCCCACAACAGTCCTGTGAAACCGATGCTATTGATTCCCATTTCATAGATGAGGAAAATGACCCTCGGTGATTAAGGCACTCGTCTGCAATTGTGTGCCTTCAGTGTGAAAATGATAGTTATGCTTGGCTCTCGGTCATGTCAGAAGCCCCGCTCTTTCCCCTATGCTATGATGCTCTGACCTGGAGGCAGAGAAAAGTGGGTGTCCACTCCTAATTTTGCCTATCTGTGTAAAAGCAGGGGAAAAGGAATTTCATCTTCATCTAGAAGCCTTTGATTTTTTTTTTTAAAGAGCTATTTCACGGGTCTTTGAGCTAGTGAACTCTCCAGCGATCGCAATGATCCTCCCTTACAGAACAGGGACGGAGAGTACCCCCCCAACTCCCTCCTCACTGTCTTCTATTGAGAAATGTACCAACACCATTCCAGGATGGGAGTTGGGGGGGGGCTAGGGGGAAGGACCTGGGAATACAAGGGTTTTTTCTCCTTACTCGGTGTCTACAGTTACTATGGTAAGCAGTATATAGCAACAGAGCACCTTCTTTGTATCACGCTGATCTACTAAGACAATATGGCAGGATCCCCACATAGGACTGTACCTCTGCCCCACATAGGACTGTACCTCTGCCTTCAGTTCTCCGTAGCCTTTATCCTGTCCCATCTCTACATGAATAAACCTTCCTTTCCCTCCTCTCATCCTCTTTTTCCTCCCCCCCCCAAATATTTGTTGAGCACCTGCTAAGTGCCAGGTACTAGATTTGATATAAGACTGTCTCAAAGATTAATGCTTGGTCTCTGGCCTCACAGATCTTTAGTCTAATAAATAAATCAGACAAATTAGCATACAATTACAATACCGGGTTGTGAATACCACAGTTGGGGGCAGGAACAGGAGGGATGGCAGGCCAGAGAGGAGGAGAAATCAGGGAAGGTGTATGTGAAAAAACAAAATCTTTTCCAGTTTTTCCTGTTTGGATATATTTCATCTTTCCAGCCCGAATTCTGTCCCACCTTAGAGCTCTGTCAGAGAACCCTATGGCATTTGGCTTCCATCAGTCACTTGGGGCTGGGTTTATTTCCTCCATTCCATTCACTATAATTCACCCCACATGAGTACTGTCCTAGCTACACTGTGGGGGAGGAAAATGACAAAGCACTCCCTTGGGACAACATCCCATCAGAGAAGGCCAACATTATGGAATGCTTCGGGAAAGAAGTGGCATTGAGGTGAGCTTTGAAAAGTGAGCGAGATCTGTCTAGTCAGAGACGAAAAGGAAGGCACACTCTGGTTTGGAACAGAGTCAGAGCCAGCAGGAAAACGGAGAAAAAATGAAGACAGTGTGTTGGAGGGAATTGTAGTAGACCAGTAAGGCTGGCATGTGGCGTCGTCATGGAGGCGAACTGTATAAGTAGAGGAAAACCTGGGAAGACTAAAGTGGACCAATCTATGGGGCCTGTAAGTACTGGTAAGGTCATTTGCACTTGACGTGCAGGCAGTGGGAAGCCACTTGTACGATGTGACCGAAGTCTTCTTGTACGATTGTGGTTGAAGAAAGAGATAGGGGGAACAGTGAGGGAGTGACTGAATAGTCCAGGCGGGAGGGGCCATAGGTGCTGGCGAGAAGTGACAGTGGGGATGGAGAGCTGATACCCTCAAGTCGGGAACCAAGTGTTATCCATTTGTGTCCCCACAATGTCCAGCACTGTACTCTGCCCTAATTAGGTTTTGCAAATATTTCTGAAATTGAACTGCATTAACAATTCCATTTGTTATTCCATTAACAATTCCATGAATCTATGTTTTGCAGGTGTTTTGTTCTTTTTGTTTTAAACTTGTTGCCTAAGTCACCCAATTCCAAGTCATAGAAGGCTCCAGCCCAAGGCTCTGCTAATCTGGCATTTTGGGGCACCTCAGAGCAGTGACGCCTGGTTCACTGTCCTTAATTAGATCATGCCGCATTTTAATTGGTCTGCAGCTGTGGGCGGACAGACCTGGTTTCCTCCTTGGAGTCAGCTGGGACTGCCCCACCCATTCCTGCCAGCTCTGGCATCTGGAAGACGCAGGGAGCCTGCTGAGCTCCAAGCATCCAAAGAATGGATTCTCAGGGGAAATGCAAAAGAGCAGAGGGAAAAAAAAAAAAGAGCAGAGGGCAGCTGGGACTAGAGTAACTCTCCAGTAAACCCACAGTCACATTAGTTAGACATTTCTAGGAAAAGGAGGAGGAGGGTACAGCGGTGGCAAACTGTAGGGACCACCTATGGTGTGACCCTTGAATTCTAGATGAGATCTGATTATACCTTAGGGATCTATTGCGATGGTTAAGAGGACCCACCTAGAAAGTAATCCACCTCAAGAGATGGCTTAGAATTATGGAATTAGTGAGACTACAGGCTCTCCCAAATCCCATGAAGGGATCAAGTTGGACTGAGACCAAGACCTCAATTTAATCAAAAGAGAATGGCTGATTTTATTGAGCATTTACTATATGCCAACCACTTTTCTAAGCACTATTGTTATAAGGACATATTTAATGCTCATAATGACTCTATAAATTGAGGACTATCATTATCCTCGTTTTACAAGTGAGGGAACAGACACAGAGAGGATAAGACTTGCCCCAAGTCACACAGCCAGCAGGTAGTAGAATCTGAATTTGAACCCAGGCAGTCCGGCTCTAGCATGTACCGAATGCAACACTTTCTGCTTTTCTTGTCTCTTGTTCTCACTACTCTGACCAGCAGGAATGGAGGACATAAGAGGCCTGGACTGTAAAAATCCCCCTGAGACATAAGTGTACTGAGGGTCAGCATGACACAATGAGAAAAGTCCGGTTTTGCATCCAAACAGACCAGCTTTAGAACCCCATTTCCATTCTGTGTTCGTGAATGACCCGGGGCAATTTACTCAACCTTTAAGGCTTACAGTTGCTTGGGTGTAGGATAGAGGCAATAGCATCTTCAAGCTTGTTATGAGCCAAATAATGTACCTAGTCCGCAGCCTGGCACAGTGTGGGGTGCTCATTAACAGTCATTATCATAAAAAAAAATGGTGGGCTCTGTGAAATCTGGGACAAGAAAGCAAAGAGTAAGAATGTATCTTTGTATATCCAGCCGCACTTGGGGAAAGAAGGCTAGGAGGGGCCATTTACCTTATCTTCCCTGCAGCTTGGTGGCAATATCCTTCAGGGACACCGGCCTTCTCTTTTCCAGCTCCGGAGCTCCGGACTCACCGATGGCCGGTCCAGTCTGCGACTTGGTCTTTGTTCCTACCGCTCCGGCCTGCTCTAATCGCAGAGGTCTATCTAACCCTACTGTTGTGTTTCCTTGAGGTAGGGATGCGATTGGGCGTGTCTACTGCTAATCAAGTCCTAGTTCTGATACTAAAACCATAATCCTGGTTTTCACACTAAGCCTCAACACCTGACTTCCGTGCCTGACCTCCCCATGGAAAAACTAAACAATAGTGTTATTTGTTCTTTTCCACGTCGGTGGAAATTTAAGAGGAAACGCTCTTCTCTTTCTTGGTGAAGAAGCAGTATGTATGCAGAAATAATCTAGGGTCTGAGCTCTGTCTCTGTCTCTTATTAACTAGGTGACCACGAGCGATTTTAAAACCCTGCCCTAGTTACCCTCAGAGTTCTTAGAATGATTGAATAAAACAACAGATGTGAACATGTGAACATGTGTTTTGATTGCAAAGAAACACATGAATGGAATGGCAGGGGCTGTTATTACTGAGGTTATATCTAGTGCGTGAGATTCTGATGATGTTAAATAAGATTTTCTAAGCCAGCTGGGGCTTGGGGTGCCCTAGAATCTCAAAACTGGCAATTGTCAGTACTAGGGGCAACCCTGAGTGATCCTGAAAGAATTAGAAATGAGATTGTCCTCCAAGAGTTTCATAAGGATACCAACACATAATTGATGACAGCTGAGATCTGCTAAGTCACCTTAAAGAAACGGAATGGTTCTCAAAACCAGGACAACTTGACAAAATCTGATTGAAAGTATTAATACAGCTGAAGAAGGAAAGCATCAGTCAAAAGAGTTATTGACTAATCATGAAGA
Source organism: Spilogale gracilis (assembly GCA_004023965.1). Lineage (NCBI taxonomy): Eukaryota > Metazoa > Chordata > Mammalia > Carnivora > Mephitidae > Spilogale > Spilogale gracilis. The sequence goes on along the minus strand of PITA01011290.1, from coordinate 15,094 downwards.
CACAAGGAAAGGAGGTCAGACAAGCAAACCTTGGCATTACCCATCTAATACCATCCAGGGTAGAGGGGGCTCTAGTTAAGAAGGTGACCCAGGTAATTCTGGTGACAAGTATCTTCCTTTTATAGAGGTCTAGGTCAGATGTCTCTAAACATCCTTTTAATGATCTCAGCCTTTGGCAATTTTATTTCTTATTGTGAGTTAATAAACTGACATGTAATTATAATATGACTTCTTATGCAGCCTGCTTATAGGGCTAGGATGGTCTTGTCCTATGACTTGAACATTCCATATCTTCAGCAATTGTAGTTTCCTTATAAATTACTAAATTGACATAAATTACTAAATTGATCTACCCTTGAACACTGACAAAAGAGATTTCTGAGCCTTGCCACAAAGTTCTGGCAAAGGACCAGAACCTGGACCCTACGAGTTCACTGAGGTAATACCACACTATGAAGACCTTTAGGGAGACAGCCAGTAAGCCTTCTCCTGGAGTCATCCCATCCTGTTCATTGCTTGACACCATTTCTTTTTGGGATACCGCAGAAGAAACTGACACCACCACCGCCACCCCCAGGCAGTGCAAGTGTTCCCTCTCTGGCAAAGCCTACCAATAATGACTAAGTGCAAACTCCTCGTCCTGCCTATCTCACTGGGACCTTGGCCTGTCTATACTGGGTCCCATTACTGTCCACATGTACTCTGAACTCCAGACTTGATATCTTTGCTCATGCTGTCCATCTCCAGCTGGAATGACTTCTTTCCCTTATCCCTCTGCTCCACAGACCAAATCCCATCTTCAATCCAAGATTCAGGTCAGGTGCTCTCTCTTCCATGACCACTTCCATAATTGCCATTCCATCTCTGAGGTCCCATAGCTCATTTCCTCTTCACTTGCATTTTCTATCTTATGTTAGGATTCTGCAGTAAGAGTGAAGTCTATAGGAATTCCAGAAAGAAAATTCATCTCTTGGTTCTGAGCTTTCTTCCCCTATAGGAAAATATTCCTGGGAAATCAAATTCATTGGGTCTTTCATTTATTTATTTAGTCACTTAACAAATATTTACTAAGTACCTCTATGTGCTAGGCAGTGGGATATGGCAGTGAATAAGACTGACAGGGCTTCTACTCCCCTGCAGCTTCCAGTCCAGTGGGGAAGATGGACACTAAAAACTAATAAATCAAAGCTGTGATAAATGCCACAAAGGAGTACAAGGGCGCCTGGGTGGCCCATTGGTTAAGTATTTGCCTTTGGTTCAGGCCATGATCTCAGGGTCCTGGGACTGAGCCCCATGTCAGGCTCCCTGCTCAGGGGGCAGTCTGCACCTCCCTCTCCTTCTTCTACTCTTCCTGCTTGTGCTCTCTCCCGCTCTCTTTCAAATAAATAAATAAAATCTTTAAAAGAAAAAAAAAAAGGAGAAGTACATAATACTGTGAGAGTGCAGATCAGGCTTTTCTGGGAGACTTAAATTTAAGCCAAAACCTGAGCTGGGGGCGTCTGGGTGGCTCAGAGGCTTAAGCCTCTGCCTTTGGCTCAAGTCATGATCTCAGGGTCCTGGGATTGAGTCCCACATCAGGCTCTCTGCTCAGCAGGGAGTCTGCTTCCCCCTCTTTCTCTGCCTGACTCTCTGCCTACTTGTGATCTTTTGCTCTGTCAAATAAATAAATAAAATCTTTTTAAAAAAATAAAAAAAATCTGAGCTGGGAGTTGGCCAGAAGAGATGGGGTGGCAGGGGACGGGGGGATGATTGAAAGAGTATAAACTGGGCACCTGGGTGGCTCAGAGGGTTAAAGCCTCTGGCTTCAGCTCAGGTCATGATCTCAGGGTCCTGGGATCAAGTCCCACATCGGGCACTATTTGTGATCTATTATTTAGTCACTTAACAAATATTTACTAAGTACCTCTCTGGGGTAGGCAGTGGGATATGGCAGTGAATAAGACTGACTATTTGTGATCTCTCTGTCAAATAAATAAATAAATAAATAAAATATTTTTTTGTTGTTGTTAAAATTTTTTTTTTAATTTTATTTATTTGACAGCGAGAAACACAGCGAGAGAGGGGACACAAGCAGGGGGAGTGAGAGAGGGAGAAGCAGGCCTCCCGCCGAGCAGGGAGCCCGATGTGGGGCTTGATCCCGGGTCTCCGGGATCATGACCTGAGCCGAAGGCAGTCGCTTAACCAACTGAGCCACCCAGGCGTCCCAAATAAATAAATAAAATATTTAAAGAAAAAAGAGTATAAATTGAATGATCTCCATGGCCAATGTCACTGGGCTGAGACAGACTGATGTCTTTAGTCCCCTGTCAACTATTCTTCAGATAATTCTAGGAACAAATTCACAGACACTTTTCCTCTGACTCCCTGTCTTCTAGCCCCAGGCAGACCACACCCCCTTTATGCCATCAGGAAAGTATGATCTCATATATTGTATTTAATCTTTCTTGGTTATATTTATATCCCCATTCACCAATTAATTTTGTTTCATGTTAACTTTTCCTAATTTCATTCTCAAAGGGCAACATTAACTTCATGCTTTAGGGGTTCTTATTGTCAATATCACCTACCGTGAGAAGAAACAAAAATCTTTGTTTTGTTCACTGCTGTATCCCTAGTGCTAAGATGCCTGCCACCTAGTAGATGCTCAGTATATATTCATTGATGGATGGATGGATGCATGGAAGGATGGACAGACAGATGAATGGATTTACCTTCCTTCTTACACCAGAAGCTCTCTAAGAGCATGGTACTTGTCTAGTTCACAGTTGGGTTCCCCTGGGTTCCCCCAGCATTTAAAAGACTGCCAAGCACATGGCAGGTAACTGATTTGCTTGAACTTTGCTTGATTTTTCCCATGACTGGATCAAACTCCCTGCTTTTTCAGGCAGCTGCTTCTGCAACTGAACTGCTCTAGCTATTAAAGTTCCTCCTACTCTTGGGCTAACATTTGCTTCCCCACTGGTCCTGGTTTTACCTTCTGGGCCCATGAAAGGTAAATCTATATCCTCGGCCCCACAGCAGCCCGTCTGATGTTAGGGCAGTGACCTGGTTCCCTACAGTCACTTACGAACAGGACATTTCTCCAGCATGAACTCAAGCACTTTAAAATAGTTTGGAGTACTCCTAACATACTTCACAGAAGGTCTCATCACTCATAAGTCTGTGAGGTGTTCCGCAATCCCGCAGAGAGCCACTATATGAGCAAGTTCTCCCTCAAGGTCAGGAACCCAGACTGGAACTGATGGTGATAACAACAATTAATGTTTACTTTGCAATTAATTATGGTTTACTGGTTAATATACACAACACCCTTGGGATATAGGTCAGGGTTTCTATGCCTATAAATAGCTAAAGGAATCAGTCAAAAGGCAAGGGCCTCAGGATATTTTTGCATACATGCTGGTGTCCAGTGGTGGAGAGAACTGCATAGCCAGGGTCTTGGTGGCTCATGAACCCACATCCAGGCTGATCCACCTGGAATCATCACTGGTCTCTCTCCTTGGCTGACAGAATTACTTTGGGTTCAATTTCATTAAAACTAGATCTATGAAATGCTACAAAGTCTAGGATGAGAGGTAAAGGGAGAAAAGGATACAGAAGACAGAAACCAGGTGCCTGGGTGGCTCAGTGGGTTAAAGCCTCTGCCTTCTGCTCAGGTCATGATCTCAGGGTCCTGGGCTCGAGGCCCATATAGGGATCTCTGCTCAGTAGGGAGCCTCCTTCTCTCTCTGCCTACTTGTGATCTCTCTCTCTCTCTCTGTGTCAAATAAATAAATAAAATCTTAAAAAAAAAAAAAAGCAGAAACCAAAGGCTTACATGTGCCACACTCTGCATTAGCTTCTGGGTACTGAAATATATGAAAAATGTTTCCAAATACATCGCCTTACACATAACAGGCCCAGAGCTACACAAGCAGGTTTGATACTATTTGAAATTAGAGAACTGTTAGCTAGAGGATCAAACATCTTTTTATTACACGTGGATTTTATTGCAAGGGGATTTATTCTGAATCTTCTTAGAAATGATACAGTTGGGTCACCAACATTCTACTAAAATAAATGCATATATTTAATTTAGTCAATTTTATTGTATTGCAAACACACAAGCCACTTTCAGTGACTCCTTTCATCAAACAAAGAATCTTTTCCAAATCATTTTATAATTTGAATAAATACCTTATTTAAATTGGATTTCCAAGAGTGAGGCTTCCTCCAACAGTGATTCTTAAGCTTTGAGGAGATTTGAATCTTTCAGGAATCTTGTACAAGCTGCATGGGCTTCCCCCAGAAGAATACATAGATTCACATATGAACAAAAGATTTCATAAAATTCAGAGTCTGAAAACTCAAGGTAAAGATCAGAAAAGAAGTTGGCCCCTGATGAGACTTTGTAGCCATTCCAAGGTGTTTGATTTCTACTCTGAGTCAGATGGGAAACTACTGGAGGGTTTTGAACTTCCGTTTTATTTTTTTTTAAGGTTTTATTTATTTATTTGACAGAGAGAGCACAAGTAGGCAGAGTGGCAGACAGAAGGAGTGGGAGAAGCCAGGCTCTCCACTGAGTAGGGACTCCGATGCAGGGCTCAATCCCAGGACCCCGGGATCATGACCTGAGCTGAAGGTGGCCTCTTAACCGAGTTAGTCACCCAGGTGCCCCCTTGAACTTCCATTTTAACAGGAACTCTTGGGCTACAGAGAGGAGAATAGACTCAAAGTGGGAAAGGGCAGAAGGAGGTCACTGCAATCATCCAGGTGCAAGAAGATGGTAGTTTGAACCTGGGAAGTTGCAGTGGAGGGGTAAGAAGTGGCCAGATTCTGATATAGTGTGAAGCTGAAGCTACAGGATTTCTTGACCAGTTGGATGTCATGTGGGAGCAGAAGAGGTGAGTCAAAACTGACTCTAGGATTTTGGTCTGTGCAACCCGAAGGCGGGAGTTGCCATTCATTACCTGGGATGAGGAACACTGAAGGGCCTATGAGGTTGTTGGAAGTAGGGCAATAAGAGGTGGAATATTAGGATCCAAGTTTTGGATATTTTCAACTTGACATGCCTATTACACATCCGAACAGAGATGCTGAGTAGACAGTTGGATAGCTGGTCTGGAATTCCAGAGGACTGTAATAATATTCACATGTGAAATTGGAATAATAATATAATAATGCCTACATAATAGTACTTATAAGACAATGCATGTAAAATTCTCAATATGTCCTAGATACATTTTAGCCATTATTTTAGCAGAAACTGAAACTCTCTCAGTTAGTATTTCTATCATTAGTATAAAGTTATGACTGGTTGCTTTTAAGATTGATAACTGTCTCTGGTGGCAGTTCTTGGGTGATTTATAGAAGAAGAGTCTTGAGCTATGGCAGTGCCATTGGAATTGGTCTGTAGCCCCCAGAGTTTAAAATTTGGAAGGCTTTTGCATGCATTCAACAGTCTTCCTAGTTAGCTTAATGTCACACTTCTTTTTTTAAAAAAAGATTCTATTTATTTGGCACAGAGAGAGATCACAGGCAGGCAGAGAGGGAGCTGCCGAGCAGACAGCCTGATGCGGGCCTCGATCCCAGGACCCTGAGATCATGACCTGAGCCAAAGGCAGAGGCTTTAACCCACTGAGCCACCCAGGAACCCAATGTCACACTTCTTAAATAATCAATATGTTACTCCATCGACCCAGAATTTATTTCAAGTTTCAGAGAAGGTCTGATGTGGAGAATGAAGCAGTTTATCAGAAGAAACTGAGTACCAGCAAGGACCCTGCAGGGAAGACATTCCTAGGCCATTCCTGTGGCCTCTGCGTCACAGGAGGTTTAAGTGGAAGGACACATGAGAAATGACCACCTATCATGTCTTGACTTCAGTAGCTACAGGTGAAATTGTTGGCCACAAGTTCACCTGGCTCCTTTTAAATTTGATTCACAGAGGCCACAACTCATGTATTCCTGAAATAGTGAGCTTCTTAGAGGAACCTTCCTGGGGAAGCACATCCTTGCTATCTTTTGTTCATTTATTCAGTGATCTTTAGCTGTTTTATGTTGAGAAAGTGGAAACAGAGCTCGTGTGGTTTTGATTACACAGTTCCTGATCTTTGAAGCAATGAGCTTCTGGCATCAAACCCTAAACAATGTCTGAAGTTTCTCATTCCTTTTATATCTCTTTGAATTGTAACTGTAAAATCCTTAACCCTGTAATTCTCTCCTGTATCAATGACAGAGCTAGTGCTCCATAACTGCTATTAATAGCACGCCTAATCTCCATCTGTATCCAAAGGAAAGAGGTGATGAAACAGTTCAAACAGTCCCAAAATGAGTCTGTCACAAATAGATGACTAAGGTCACATACAATCACAGATCTCATCTGATGGATTTAGCAACAGCCGATCACCACCACCAATGCAAAGCTGTGTTGTTGAGAGCGGGGAGAGGAAAGGACACAAAAGAAAGGCTCTTTCCCTGAATCCTTGTTTTCTTCCATCTGTAAACGAGGCCACATAAACTGAGTTGATTGCTGCTAATGAGCAGGGCAATGCTCAATTAAACTCCAAGAAACACCAATTTCATTCCTTCTCCCTGATCCTTTTGCAAGTTTCTAATAATTGCTACATTCATTGTGACCAGGCTTCAAGTGGCTCTCCCGGGGCAAAGGCGGGGGGAGCGTGCCTCAGCATGAGAAAATAACTCTTGTCCCTTCTTTCCCTCAGGGTCCCCTAGCCCAGCTGGACATGGGTACTCCCTACAGGCACCCCACCCCAGCCTCTCTGTGTGCCCCAGAACTCTAGGTGCAGGACAGCTAAAAGATTCACGAACTGGTGACTCTAACCTGAGCCAGTCAAGTAGATCTCTGGCAAGAACTTAATGAATTTTTACCCTGTGTCTGTTTTTCTATTTTAAAGGAAATATTTTTGTTCCCTATTCATTTTTTAAATAAATTTTGGGTTTATATTTTTGGGGCCAAGTTGAGGAGGAAAAGGAAAGAGTTTTGTTCATATTCAGACATGGTAGTGACAGAGGAAAAAGCTTTCTGGGAAGAGGAGTTTATGCCCCAGCATCCACCATCCACTGGGCTTAACATTCAGAACCCAGGCTCAATAGAACAATACAGGGGTTTTTTGCACATGGATAGCATGGCCATAAAATTCATCATCCAAACCAGGATACTTTTCCAAGTGTTACAATGTGACATAAATGATTACGCCAGGATAACAAGTATAAACTGGGACTGCCCAGGCAATCAGACATCACTTGATCACTAAATGAATCCCCAGCTTACCAAAACCCCTCCTTTATTCAAGAGAAGTCTTGATACTAAAAGAAGTCTCCATGGCTAACACTGAGAATAAATGCCCTCTGTCCCTACTGGGATAAGGAGGTCCTAGAGTTTTGTGACTCTGGGAACAGGTTTCTTTCTTCTTTCTGTCTTCCTTCTCTCATTCAACAATCTCTCTAGCCATTTTAAGTGCAGAGTCCTTTCACAAGTTCTGTCTACCCAGGCTTGCCACCACCTTAGCCCCGAAGTCCTTAACCCAGAAAGTTCATCCAGAAGTCTGAAAATTATACAACCTGTCTCCTGAATTTGTTAGTGGATACTGGGCTGAATATATAAAATCCCACCACAAGTAGGATTTAGGGGGCACCTGGGTGGCTCAGTTGGTTGGGCGACTGCCTTCGGCTCAGGTCATGATCCCGGTGACCCGGGATCGAGCCCCATGTCCGGCTCCCTGCTCCGCGGGAGGCCTGCTTCTGCTCTCTCACTCCCCCTGCTCGTATTCCCTCTCTCACTGTGTTTCTCTCTGTCAAATAAATAAATAAAATCTTAAAAAAAAAAAAAAAAGGGCGCCTGGGTGGCTCAGTTGGTTGAGCGACTGCCTTCGGCTCGGGTCATGATCCCGGAGACCCAGGATCGAGTCCCACATCGGGCTCCCTGCTCGGCGGGAGGCCTGCTTCTCCCTCTCTCACTCCCCCTGCTTGTGTTCCCTCTCTCGCTGTGTTTCTCTCTGTCAGATAAAATAAATAAAATCTTTAAAAAAAAAAAAAAAAAGAGTGGGATTTAGAACTAGCTCTGTGTGGCCCTACAAAACAGGACAGGGATCCCAAGGCACTTTGGGGGGGTCCTATCAGATAGAGGCAGCTTCTCAGTGTTCACATAGGGTCCCTCGAGAGCACAGAGTATGGCTGGCCCAACTCTATCTCCACAGTGCCATAGCCCAGCACAGGGCCTTGTGTAGAGTGAGTTCTCAGACATGCCATGGAATGACCCAGCTGCTTCCTCACACCCCTTCGCCCCAGGCTCCTGAGTGCTCATGGTTTGCTTCTTCCGTCCTGTGCAGTAAGGGGGAATCCGGCCCACAATCCCACATCAGCTGGCTGGACTGGGCTTCTGCCGCCAGCCCCCAGGTACCAGCTAGTATTCTGCTTTTCTCAGTACTGTGTTGAGCCAAGTAGGATCTCCCCACAGACTCCAGGGACCAGGTTTGGGCTCAAGCTGAGTCTCTTTGGTTCCTTTCGATTCAGGGACACTCAACAAAACCCATTACTGTCTCAGCCCCAGGATGGATGCTGGAGACAGAATGCGAGTCACACACAATGTTGAAAGGCTGGATGTGCACCGGGCCGTGAGTGGTTAAAGGCAGTGGCTGCAGTGCAGCTGTCTGGGTTTGGGTCCTGGCTCTGTGACATACCACCTGATTATCCGAGGGTGAATACTTGGGCGAATACTCTCTCTGGATTGATTCTTTGATTTAGAAAATGGAAATACAAGCCTGCCTCAAAGGGTTGTTGTGAGAATTATGACTACAATTCTGATTATGATCATTATGATTTAGAACCATGCTTGGTACAGAGCAAATACTTAGTAAATTTAACCATTACTACTTTTTATTTTTGGTTCCTCTTCCCTGGGATCCTAAGGCTTGGCCCATTTCTCTTAATTCTGCCTGCATCTGATAGGTCTCCTCATCTCTCAGGAGGGGCTTTTCTTTGCTCCTTGTCCATCCCAGTGCTGAGGGCCAAGAATGACACCCGAAGAATGAATCTCCACCCTAACCTTTGGCTGGTGCCTTATCCACTAGGGTTCAAAGCCAAAGTCTTTAAGAGGTTAAGTGATCTTCTCTGAACCCAGCTGAATTGTTATGTAAGTATTTCTCTAAGAAGGAAAGGAAACTCTTGGTCAACACAGAGGAAGGACCAGATTTGAAAGGAGTCATTCGAACCACGAGCCTGAGAATACCTTGTGCCCACATATTTCCTGTTCTGCCAGAGCCAAAGGCTAGAGTTTCCGCACACCTCTCAGAAATGCGGATACCAGTGAAGTGTTAGCAAAAAAAGAAACTTCCCAGGAATTTTTCTGAATCCTAATGTTACTTTCTTCTCTACTCACCCTAAGTTCTCCACTGAATACTAGATCTTCTTCTTTTTTTTCTTTTTAAAAGATTTTTAATTATTTATTTATTTGACAGAGAGAGAGAGAGAGAGATCACAAGTAGGCAGAGAGGCAGGCAGAGAGAGAGAAGGAAGCAGGCTCCCTGCTGAGCAAAGAACCCAATGCGGCCTCGATCCTAGGACCCTGAGTCATGACCTGAGCCGAAGGCAGAGGCTTAACCCACTGAGGCACCCAGGTGCTCTGAATACTAGATCTTCTTACTCATTGTTGGTTATGATGTATTTATTCAATTGGGCAAATACATACCATACTTTTCCTTGTACTTCCCGAGGAATCTCTAATTATCAAAGCCACTACCATTCATTGAAGACAGATAAACTTCAAAATAAACTAGATTTTTTTTTTTAACTTGGCTAAGCAATTCTGAATTTCTATGACTTGATAGCCTCACACTCCAAGTAAATTCCAATTCACCCACCTAATGTTTCTGCTCAAAAAGACGTGCTGGCATGCCTGCCCCAGCCAGGTGCCCGGTGGTACTCCCTGCATCACCTCTAACACTTACATTTTGGATAATTATTTTAATGATTTCATTTATTTATTTGATGCAGAGAGACAGAGAGCACAAGCAGGAGGAGCAGGAGGCAGAGAGAGAAGCAGGCTCCCTGCTGAGCAAGGAGCCCAATGGGGGACTCGATCCCAGAGGTCCTGGGATCATGACCGGAGTTGAAGGCAGATGCTTAACCATCTGAGCCACCTAGGCTCCCCAACATTTTGGGTGATTTCAGTGCAAAGGAAAAAATCAAAACTGTTGGCCAATAAGCATAAAAACTTTCCCCAAATGTGTCATTTTATTATTAAGTGAAAATCACCACTACTCTGCCACCCATCTTCACCCACTCCAATCCTTGGAATTGCTTCCTTTTGACAGATTTGAGTTAGATTCTCAAGATACAATGATGTGCTGCTGTACCCCAGAGGTCTCTACTTCCAAGACAATTTAAACAAATCTTTGTCCTAGCTTGGTTTCCTTTTGTTGAAGACTGCTGCTCGCCTGGAAGCAAAGGTTCAGTTGCCCTTGTGCTCCTAGTACACACTTACCTGTTTCCTTCCACTCGTGTCCACACCACGCGCTGATCACAGGATCCCAGAGCACCAATCCTGGAAGGGACTTCGGAGGCCAGCTAATCCAAGCCTTCATTTTACAAACACAGACACTGGAGCCTACAAAGAGGAAGACACTTGGCCGAGGTCGCACAGCTCATTAATGAAAGAGCTGGGACCTGAGTTACCAAACTGGAGACTCGTCTCCCTGTAGTATCATTCCACTGCCCACTGGTTCTTGTGCTCTCTGCCCTAGTTGGCTTCCGTGCATTGGCCACACAGCCCACACCCTCCTGGGATGTGCCAGCAGCCTGTGAGGCTCACCTAGAGTGACCTAACCCAGCTCAGCTTCCCCGGGGCTCTTTACCTGCAGAGGAGTGAATGTCACGTGACTCTCTTGGAAACATACGCAGTGTGCAGGGACACAGGTGATGTTCAGCCGTATCCAGCATGGCATGTCTGCCAAGTTTGTCATGCTGAGAAACAAGCAGAGCCTACCGGTCATTTATAATGCCTGATGCTTTTAAGTCCTTTCTTCTAGGCCTATAATTTCAGATTACCCTTTAATAAAAGCTTGGTATTGTTCCCCCCTCCCCCCCAAAAAATTTCTTTAACAAAAAAATTTACCCAGGAGATACTTTGTGAACATTTCCCATTTGGGAGGCATTATGCTAACAGGAATAAACAAACAGGAAAGCATGATTCCCATCCTTCTTCAGTGGAGGATACAGGAGCCCAGACAGTGGCCAGATGCTGCGCTAAGTGCTTTGACCCTAGGACAGCAGGCACGAGTCTTAGAGAGCACAGAAGCAGCAGCTAAGCGAGCATAGGGGGTCAGTGGAGACTTTTTTAAATGATATTTTTATTTTAGAATAGTTTTAAGATTTACAGAAAAGTTGCAAAGATAATACAGAGGGTTCCCATATATCCTTCACCCCAGTTTCTCATCATATAAACATCTTCTGTTACTGTGAAACATTTCTTACAACTGACTTGCACATGAGTTGTAACTAAACAAGTAGAGACTTTTTATGGTTAAAGTCTTTTTATGTTTTTGTATTTATTTTTTTATTAACATGTAATATATTATTTGTTTCAGGGATACAAGTCTGTGATTCATCAGTCTTACACAATTCACAGCACTCACCATAACACATACCCTCTCCAATATCCGTCACCCAACCGCCCATCTCCCCCACTCCAGCAACCCTCAGTTTGTTTCCAGAGATTAAAAGTGTATTATGGTTTGTCTCCCTCTCTGGTTTCAACTTGTTTCATTTTTCCCTCCCTTCCCCTAATTGCCTTTCTCTGATTGACTTATTTCACTTAGCGTAATACCCTCTAGTTCCATCCACGTCCTTGCAAATGGCAAGATTTTGGGTTTTTAATGGCTGCATAGTATTCCATTTAAACTAGTAGAGATAGTTTAAACTAGTAGAGAAACTTTGCTCAGGTGGGTGGCCTGAGCAAAAAGAGTGGTTGGAAGGGATAAAAAGAATATAAAGAGATAGTAAGGAGACAGAATTGGTAGAACTTGATGGTTAGTTAGGTATAGAGCCAAGGGGAGAAGGAAATCTCAAGATTGACTCCGAGATTTCTGATGTTGGCAGCAGGAGGTACTGGATGGTGATATCAGTGATTAGGCAACAAAGCTCAGGAGTTAAGGCTGATTAGGAGGGTAAGATGACTGGTTGCCCTCTGAACAGTGATGTATGAAGTCACCCATGGGACATGCAAGGAAACAGTGAAGTCAATAGGTTAGTTGGATATAGGGGTCTGTGTTTCTGAAGAGAATTACAAGTTAGAGACATATGTGGTGAGTTATTAGCTTAAGCATGGCAACTGAAACCAGACTAGACTGCCCATGAGAATAGAAGAGTAGAGGGTCCAGGAAAAACCTTAGAGAAAGAGGCTGGGGCGCCTAGGTGGCTCAGTCGTTAAGCGTCTTGCTTGCTGCTCAGGTCATGATCTCAAGGTCCTGGGATCCAGCCCACCCTAGGCTCTTCACTTAGCAGGGAGCCTGCTTCCCCCTCTCCACCCAGCTCATGCTTTCTCTCACTATCTCTGTCGTTATTTCCATCTCTCTCAAATAAGCAAATAAAAATCTTTTTAAAAAAAGAATGAAAGAACGTGGCCTTTTGGGAGTTGACCTTAGGGAAAACTGTGGAAGGAGGATGAGGAGCATCTAGAGGAAAACCAGAAGAATGTGGCATCCAGGAAGTGAAGTGGAGAGAGCTTTCCTGAAAGGCTCATGTGGCCAAGAGTGTCAAATTCTGCAGACAGGTAGAGGTCCAAAAGGGTCGCTGGATTTAGCAATAAGGACTTGCCTTAAAGGAAGCAGTTTCAGGGGTGCCTGGGTGGCTCAGCGGTTAAGCCTCTGCCTTCATCTCAGGTCATAATCCTGGAGTCCTGGGATCGAGCCCCACATTGGGCTGCCTGCTTGGCGGGAAGCCTGCTTCTCCCTCTCTCACTCCCACTGCTTGTGTTCTGTCTCTGGCTGTGTTTCTCTCTGTCAAATAAATAAAATCTTAAAAAAAAAAAAAAGCAGTTTCAGAGAATTGGTGGGGCCAGAAGTCCAATCCATCCTCCAGCAGCAAAATGAATAGGAGGTAAGGAAAAGAGGACTAGGAGTGTGGGTCATAATTTACAAAAATTTACTGTGGATCAGAGGCCAGATAAAACTGAGATGAAGCTGACAAATCATAGTAGGTACTGTGGCAGTAAAAAATTACTTGTTCCATTTAGAGTATCCCCCAAGCCATGATTTTTCTAGAGAAAAATCTTATCCTACGATTAGTAGCAGCTACAATTTAAAGAATGCCCACCATAGGCGAGGCCTTGAAGGACATCATTTTACTTAGATTTTAAAGCAACACTTTGACGTGGATATTAGATCTCCCTATCACAGATGAAGAGACAAAGCCTGGAAAATTTCAGGCACAAGGTCTCAAGACAACTTCATGGAGGAGCTGGAAGTTAAACCTAACCTTTATTCCAAAGTCCATATTTTTCCTACTGCAACCACACTACCTCTCCTGAACACTTTCTACAGCTGGCCTTCATTTTACAGTGCAAATGCCAGGAGCTAAAATGGATGGCCCAGGAATTCCACCCACCATTGTGAGGGCCCTGAGGGAAGAGACAGGAAACCCAGGCACACACTTCATGCCCAAGGATAATCGCTGAGTAAGGAATAAAGAGTCTCTGGTTTTGAATCCCATAGGTCCTTGCCAGGGACTCAATATGTCCCCTTTGTTGGAGAGAGGAGCAGGGAAGCATTTTGTGGGGAGGGTGTGAGGCCAGATAGCTCAGAGTAAATCAGTCTATCCTGACTAACTAGAAAAGGTAAGGTTGTTGATAAGGGAAAACTGAAAAATTCTAAGAGAATTCTGCAAAAATTATTTTTAGCCTGGAGCAAACAAGCATAAAGGAAGACCCAAGCTGCCTTGACACAACCATAAGGAAGAACGGTCAGACTTGCCTCAGACACTCAGGAAGACAGAACTAAAACCAGCGGGGATATGGTAGAGAGGGGCAGATTTTGGCTCCAAGGACAAGAGCTGCTGTCCACAGGTGGATGGAATCACCCAGGAAAGTGAAAGCTCCCTGACACTGCTGATGTTCAAGTAGGAGCAGGAATGTGGGAGGTTGAGGCCAAGCATCAGAGAAGGACTTTGAGAGACCCTCTGGAGAAGATGGGTAGGATAAGTTTTCACATAAGAAGGTATGGCCTTTATTTCCTTCATGGTGGGTCCTCAGGGGACATCAAAACAAAGTTGATTTGGGGAACACCGGACCATGTTCATCTCCTAAAGGAGTGAGGAAGAAGACATGTGGGGTTGTCTAACACACCGTCCAGATTAACTACTGCTGATGGGGGTGGAAACATGGAAGGAAGGACTGCCATCAGCCTCTTGATGAACAGCAGACACTCTTTATCCTGTCTGTCCCAAGCTGAGGTCAAACAACACCCCATTCTTCCAATCCTTACCTCTGGGTGGAGAATTATCAGTGAGAATAATCCCAAAGTATTGAAATCCGCAAGGTCATGGGGAAAAGTGCTAGACTGGGAGCCCAGAGGTCCACCTTAGTCCCAACTAGCTATACCTCTAGTTTCCCTCTGGCCTCAATTTCCTCATCTGTCAAGGGAAGGGGTTGAACTGTTCAGTACCCAAAGATTGTAGCTCCCAATACATTAGAAACCACAAAGTTCTTGTGATTATATGTCAGAATTGTTCCCCAATCGTGAATCATCTTTCTTTTTTTTTTTTTTATTGTTACTAAATTTTTTTTTTTCCCATTCCCAACACCCAGTGCTCCACGCTCTAGGCGCCCCCAGTACCCACCACCAGGCTCTCCCATCCCTCCACCCCCCTCCCTCCAAGTCTCTCGGTTTGTTTCTGTGTCCAAAGTCTCTGTTGTTTTGTTTCCCTCCCTAGATTACCCTAGTTCCCATTTCCTTTCCTTCTCCCACTGTTCTCCAGGTTACCCCTCATGCATCGCAAGTAAGTGAAACCATGTGATACTTGACCCTCTCTTCCTGGCTTATTTCACTCAGCATAATCTCCTCCAGTCCAGTCCATGTTGCTACAAAAATTGGATATTTGT
>PITA01011289.1:48946-67624 GCA_004023965.1 Spilogale gracilis | reverse complement strand
GAAAGTCAAGTATCACATGGTTTCACTTACTTGTGGTGCATAAGGGGTAATATAGAAGACAGTAGGAGAAGGAAAGTAAATGGGAAGTAGGGTAATTCAGGGAGAGAAATGAAACATGAGAGACTCTGGACACAGAAACAAACTGAGGGACTTGGAGGAGGGGGTGGGGGGATGGGAGAGCCTGGTGGTGGGTACTGAGGGCACCTATTGCATGGAGCACTGGGTGTGAGGCATGGGCAATGAATCTTGGGACACTGAAAAAATAAAATAAATTTAAAATTAAAAAAAAAAGAATGTCCTCTACAACCATTACCAGTTTATAATATTTGGAAATGGTAGCAAATACAAAAAGGATGATGAAACAGAAACAAGAATGTTTTTTTAATAGGAGGGAGAAGAAAGCATGTCATGATGTATGAACAATATAATTATATTATATTCCTAGTCATCTAAAATTTTATTTTAGAGTCTGTAGAGTTACCTTCATTCTTGCAAGCTTCTCCCCTTTTCTAGAAACTGTCCTTGTGCCCTACCATCCTGTCCCTGTGGTCATTTAAAGAATGTCCAGGTTAGTACAGTGGGACTCCACCATCTGGCAACAGCTAACTGATAGAAGGAAACCCTCAGTCTGAGCTAAACTAAGCAAAGCCCCATCCCTCGATGTTTAGATTTGATCCTGCCTTAGTCTTTCTCTGAATACCTAAAGCGAGGTACATGAAACCCTCAAGCAGGTGTTAGCCATACTTGACTACGAAGCAGGAAAGAAAGGTCTCCAGAGGATATAGAGAGAAATGAAGACAAAGAGTACTCTGATCACCTTCAGTCCCCGGTTCCCATGCTTCCTGAGACTCTATCATGTTCTTGGACTCCATGAAGCATTCTTAAATCCTTACAATACATTTTCCTTTTGTTTATGCAAATTCAAATGCTATTTCTGTTACTTGCATCAGGAAATGTTTTAATTTGTGCACCTAGAAAGTATAAGTGAATCAGTTGAAAAATATTTATTTCTTTTTAAGTTTTGAAATAATATCAAACTTACAAAAAGGCAGCAAGTACTATATGAAAAACTTTTTTCCTAAGCCATCTGAGAATAGCTGTAGTTATAACAATCCTCACTTCTGAATATGCTGGCAAATATTTCTTATAAACAAGGACATTCCCAAACATAAAAACAATATAAATGTAAAAACCTCCCCCTCCCCACTACTCAGATTTTTGACCTTGCTCTACCAGCCTAGTGACTTTAGGATAGAATTTTTCAGCAACAGAAGAGTAAGAACTAATAAATATTTGTTAAGTAGCAGAAATATATCTGAATACAAGACAAATTAGACTTATCTGTTTGAGTTTTTAAGGGTAAGGGCATCTGATTTATCATTAGGGAGTATAATTTCCAAGTATAAATTTCATAGAGATGGCTTCCAGAAAAAAAAAAATGCGAATGCATGTCAGAAACTTCCGACTGTGGTGTTTTTCTCATTGAACTAGTTATATAACATAATTTTTGATGCTTCAAATTTTCTTGGAAATACATAAAAAATATTAAAACAAGCCACCTGGATGGCTCAACTGGTTAAGTGTCTAACTCTGGATTTCAGGTCTGGTCATGATTTCCAGGTCTGAGATCGAGCCCAGCATCTGGCTCCATACTCAGTGTGGAGTCTATTGGAGATCCTCTCTCTCCCTCTCCCTTTGCTCCTCCCCTCACTTATGCTCTCTCTAAATAAATAAATAAATAAAATCTTAAAATATATATATATATATTAAAACAGGAGTCATCATGCATAAATATTGATGCCTTTCTTAAATACCAGCGATAATCAGAAAATAACTCTAACTCAGATCTGATTTTGAACTCCAAACCCATTTTTCCAACTCCCTACTTAATATGCTAACTTGTATTTCTTAAAAGCAATCATTTTACACCTAATATATTCAAAGTTAAACTTTTTATTTATAATCCACCAAACATGTTTTCCATTCTCTTGGAATGCTCGTGACCCAGTCCTTAGTCTTCCTCAGCCCAGAAAAACCTGAAGCCAACTCTAACTCTTCCCCTTTCTTGACTTCTCCCAATAGTCCATCAGGAACATTTTACTCCCCAAATACACCCTAAATCTGCCCACTTTGCTCTCCAATTCTACTATTCTACTAGCCAGGGGCCACCATCTCCATGAACACCAAAATGATGGCCACATTTGTTCTCCACCTCTGTTCTATCTCTCTGACCAATCCTCCATACCAGAGTGATTTTTCTAACATGTGAAGTAAATCAGGATGTTCTCACTCATTAAATAAATGAAGAAACAAGATGTTTATAATTTTAAAAAAACTTATCAAAAGCTACATATTTTTCTAGAGAAAATATCTAAAAATCTTGCTTGGAGTGTTTTCCAGAATATCTGAAGGAAGGATTCAGGCTATTTTTGTCACCACACTACCCCCTTGCCAGACCAGAAGATTTGCATGTCAACACCATCATGCATTGGATTCCAGTCTACTGCAACCTGAAGGGCCTGACAGGTGCCAAGGAAAAATTTAGAGATGGCATTTTTCTGCACACAATGTATTCATATGAGGGAAACACAGTCTGCAGTCTGGTCAACAAAAGTAAAGACAAGATTTACAGGATGGGGGGTGACAAGACAGATGGTAACTATAGTGGACAAGGTGATTCATACTTTATGCTCTCCAAACAAAATAATTACTTAGAAAATAGTAGTCATTTCAAGTAATCTGTCCTGGAGCAAGCTGACCAGGAGATTTGAAAACAATTGTTAGTTGTTTCTGGATTTTCCAAACACCGTAGGTAGTGAACTCTGCAATGTAAGTGACGGGCTGCCCCCATCTTTCCCATAGACCTCCGTCTTGATTAGGTTGGATATCACCCATTCTTTCCAAACAACTTCTCTGATACGATGATAATTTTAAAAGTCACTTTAATATTTTGCAAAGAGCTGATTCAAAGATGGGTCTTTTAAAGCTAACAGTTTTGCCCTCAGATTATATTTGAAATAATAATATTTTCTTCTAATTCGACAAAGGTCATACCATCCTGGATTACACCCTTCTCTCCCTCAACTGGAAATTCAATTATGCCTTGACCTCCACCGCATCCGGACCTTACCTATCTCCACCTGTGAAAATCTGCTCAACTCCGATCTGCTCTCAGAGCTTTTCAGAACCTCTCCTCAGTTTCGAGGGGATTCTGTCTCTTCACCACTTTCTCCTTGATTGCAGCACAATGAGAGCAAAAATAACTGCCTGGACCTTAGACAGAAATCTGCCTGAGCTCAGGAGAAACCTTAAAACCACAGACACTGCTGAGAGGTAGATAAGGTCTGAAGCAGCTGGTTCCCTGGCAAAACCAAGGTGAGGGACTCTCTGCCACAGCCCAGTCCTGCAGCCCCTTGCGACCAAAGTCAGCCACAGTTCTACGTCTTTATGGCAGCTCTGCCCATTCCTACAAGACACAGGGCTTTCAGGGCAGGCCACTGGCTAGTAGTTAAATCTCTGACTACCAGATTAACTTTCCAAGTGGACGTATGGAGTTATCTGAATCGCACAGTAGACAGGAAGCTGCTGAGGGTAGAGATATTATGTTGTTCTCTTTGGTCTCTTTTAGTCCCAAAGAAAATTGGGTGCTCAAGAACTGTGGTTAATTCTAATTATCTTAATTGCAACTTAACACCTCCATTTGGAAGTATAATATGCATTTTTTAAAGATTTTATTTATTTATTTGACAGAGAGGAATGTAGCAAGAAAGGGAACACAAGCAGGGGGAGTGAGAGAGGAAGAAGCAGGCTTCCCACCAGGCAGGGAGCCCAATGCAGGGCTCAATCCCGGGACTCCAGGATCATGACCCAAGCTGAAGGCAGGCGCTCAGCGACTGAGCCACCCAGGTGCCCCTGACATGCATTTTTATAACAGTTGCATCACATTATATTTTTATTTAATCACTACATTATCTTAAAACATATATTACCCAGGGCACCTCTGTGGCTCAGTCATTAAGCATCTGCCTTGGGCTCGGGTCATGATCCCAGAGTCCTGGGATTGAGCCCTGGGATCAGCTCCTTGCTCAGTGGGGAGCCTGCTTCCCCCTCTCCCTCTGCCCCCTCCTTACTTGTGTTCTCTCTCTGTCTCTCTGTCTGTCAAATAAATAGATAAAATCTTTAAAAAAAAAAAAAGCATATTACCCAAGATGAAACACTCTTTATTCCCATAGAACTCAACTGTTCCTTTCCTAGGCTTTAGTGTTACTTGAATTATACCATCATATCAAGGCAAATGCCTAGAATTTATCTGTAATTCTTATCTTTCCTTCATCTTCTATATCCGTCCATTCATCATAAGGCCCTTTAGGCTCTCTCTCCAAAATACATGTCAAATTGAACTACTTTTTTTCATCTTTTCTGCTCCATTTGATTCAAGTTTTTCTCTTATCTGAACTAGTACATTGACCCCCTAATTACTCTTTCCCTCCTTGATCCATTTTCCAACACTGCAGATGGAATGATCTTTATAAAATATCTTCTTACTTAAAACTTTCCAGGGACGCCTGGGTGGCTCAGTTGGTTAAGCGACTGCCTTCGGCTCAGGTCATGATCTCGGAGACCCGGGATCAAGTCCCACATCGGGCTCCCTGCTCGGCGGGAAGCCTGCTTCTCCCTCTCTCACTCCCCCTGCTTGTGTTCCCTCTCTGGCTGTGTTTCTCTCTGTCAAATAAATAAATAAAATCTTTAAAAAAAAAAAAAAAAAAACTTTCCAATGGCTTCTCTTGAATTTTAGGATAAAATCCAAACTCTGAACATAACTTACAAGGTCCTAAATGCTCTGGTCATTTCTTATTCTTCCTTCTTGACCTTGTCCATTCTCCAGTCAGTTGCCAGATTCATACCACATAAGACTTTCCTCTGTTCCTTAAATTTCCTAAGATTCTTCCTGCCTTAGGGCCTTGTTACTTGTTTCCTCTGCTTAGAACATTCTTCCCTCAGATATTCACATGTGTAACTTATTTCCAGGGATTCATCTCAAACCTGGCCTCCTCCAAGAAGTCTTCTTTGGCAAACTCCTTCCTAGCACGTTTAAAACCAGTACCTTGTTTGAGGCACCTGGCTAGGTCAGTCAGTAGAACCTGTGACTCTTGATCTTACAGTTGTGAGTTTCAGCCCCATGTTGGGTGTAGAGATTATTATAAAAAATAAAATCAGTAACCTTTTTTATTTTCTATATAATGCCTGAAATTATTTTATTTTTCTGCTTGTTACTGTTTGCTTCCCTCCACTAGAATATAAACTCTATGAAAGCAAGATTCCATCTATCTGGTTTACCACCATCTCCATGGTGCATAGGACAGGACCGATACAAAATAATTCTGCAATAAGCATCTCTTGAAGACATAAAGGAATAGACTCCAATTTTCAATATCTGTGATTTATCAAAAAGAAGTTAACATATTTCTGTGGAAATCTTCAATGAAGAGGAATAAAATTATCCAGAGTATCTGGACTATATCCAGAATGTACATTTTTAAACATGCTTGAGATCAGTGACTAGAAATTAATACGAATTTGGGACACCTGGGTGGCTCAGTAGGTCAAACATCAACCTTCAGCTCAAGTCATGATCCCAAGGTTCTGGGATGAAGCCCCACATCGGGCTCCCTATTCAGTGGGGAGCCTGCTTCTCCCTCTCCCTCTGCTCATGCTCTCTCTCCTCCTCTCTCTGTCAAATGAATAAATAAAATCTTTTTTTAAAAAAAGTATTTAATATGAATTCAAAAAAGTATAGTAGCAAGAGACAAGTTGATCCTGGCTTCTGAAAATTAATAAAGGTGAGTACAAACTTTAATAAATCATTGCCTTGAAATCCACAATTAAGCAAATTAAAAAACTACAATTAAAAAGATTTGTGACCTTTGATTTATCTCTCATTACTATATATGAGTTAAAAAGCAATGTGTTGTCATTAAATACCCAGCATCAGCAATAGAAAACAGCTGCCTTAGTTACTATTTCTCTTTTAAAATATATCCTTTTATTGAGTGAGTTCTTGTTCCTTTTAATATATCACATAATAGAATTCCCTGAAAGCTGCTTAACTTTAGAATTCTCTACCTTCTATGGAGTTTTTAAAGATCAATAGTGCATAACTATAGTGTATACTCTACAACAGAGAATACTACTGATCGAAAAGCCTGCTATTTGCCATGTAGTGTGGGCTTTGACTCCAAAATGAAAGTAGATAAAAGTCTTCTGAAGATAGAGCCTCTTTCCCCAGTGCCCACGTATCCATCCACATTCTTTCCAAATTCTGAAGGCCTTCCCTGACCATACCCACCCACAGTGGCTTCTCCCACCACCGACTCTTCTGAGTTCACCTGTTCAAAATGTTCCTTACTGCTTACTGAGCCAAATAATAAACACATTGCATAAACAAATATTTATTCAGTCTCATGGTGTAAATGGAAACGGGCCACCAGAACGAGATTGGAATAAGCGTAGTTGTGCAAGAATGTTCATTATCTGTAGTGCCAGGGCAAAGAGACAAACAGGGGCTGAAATCCAGCCAGTTCAATTTCCCAAGCCAGGTGCTGCCAAAACCATGTGTTCATGGGGCTGCATATATCCAACTGTCTTATCCTTTCTATTTCAAATAAAAATGTGCCATGTGGATTAATACTGACCTTGATCTTAAGAAAAACAAGATTCTTCAACTCTCCTAAGACCAGTAAAACAAGCATGTGTTCTCTCCTCTCAGACCAAACTTTTATTTTTCTTCACTGAAAAGAGATAGAAATCTCAAGGTATCCATGGTCAGAGACTGGCCCAAAGGGTTTTTGTGATCCCTTCATCGCCAAACTGATGCAGTGCTAGAAAAAAATTCAGGTATTACCTATACTGCTCCTTCAGTTGTCTGGATGGTGCTCCTCATCTAACTGAAGGTTGATGACCAAGGGAGGACCATGCTTTCCAGCTGATGTCCTCACCCTATTGGGACAACCTCTAAAGCAGGGAGTTACTCACAGTCTTTTGACTTGCTCTGCGGCATAAATTATGGGCCAGTGATCATTATCATACCTCTCTTAACTCAATTGGTTCAACAAAACTTATTTTTCTGGGGTGCCTGGGTGGCTCAGTTGGTTAAGTGACCACCTTCGGCTCGGGTCATGATCCTGGAGACCCGGGATCGAGCCCCACATCGGGCTTCCTGCTTGGCGGGAAGCCTGCTTCTCCCTCTCTCACTCCCCCTGCTTGTGTTCCCTCCCTAGCTGTGTTTCTCTCTGTCAAATAAATAAATAAAATCTTTAAAAAAAAAAAACTTATTTTTCTTCTTATTTTTTCTTATTTTTCTGTAGAAAATGGAAAGCTAACTCATAAACTTTGTAAACCAAGAACATTTTTCTTCCCAGAAAATTTGCAGAAATTTCCTATTCTCCTCACTTACTACAACATAGAACTTATTTTCTAGGAAAGACAGTTACAAAATATTTAGAGATCCTCGGTTAAAAATAATCAACAACTGGGTATATATTCAAAAGAACTGAGCACAGAGTACACCTGTGCTCATAACAACATTATCCAAAATAGCCAAAAGGTAGAAGCAACCCAAGTGTCCATCAGACAGAGGAATGAATAATCAAAATGTAGAGTACACACACGATGGACTGCTACTCAGCCTTAAAAGGGAAGGAAGATCTGACACAGGCTATAACATGGATGAAACTTGAAGACATTATGCTGAGTGAATTAACCTTTTTGCAAAAAAATTTTTTTTGTTTTTTTGCGCTATATGATTCCACTTATATGAGGTCCCTAGAGTAGTCAAAGTTAAAGGCAGAAAGTAGAAGAGTGGTTGCCGGCGGCAGGGGGGAGAGGAATGGGAAGTTATTCTTAATGGGTATAGAGTTTCAGTTTTGCTAGATGAAAAGGGTTTTGGAGATTAGATGTATTTGATATTGAAGTGTACACTTAAAATGGTTAAGAAGATAAATTTTATGTTATGTATATTTTATCATAATTTTAAAAATAATCAATAATTTCAATCCATTAATTTCATCTGTTTCCTTTAACAAAATAAAAATCTGCACATATTAGTGTCAGATGGTCTTAGACCCTTAAATGTATTTTCCCAAGTGTTTTCCTCACACCCCTCTAATCTGTAATCTTTTCCCATTCATATCAATTCATTTATTTAAATTCAATTTAGCAGAGATTAAATTTATGGATTACATAGTAAGGTATTTGATCTTTTTACATAATTTTTGTATTTTCTGGTTTTTTTTAAAAATATTGATCAGCAGAAACTGTATGTTTTCACAATAATCATTTTCTTGGTTCTCTGATCACTGTGGGAGTGATCAGCAGAGAGAGTACCACGGATCAGTTTGAGTTTCCAGAAAGCTGCTTACTGACTCAGATCTGGGGCAAGTTTTTAGACTCTCTGTGCTTCAGAATCTTTATCTGTAAAATAATAAAAATAACTGTACCTATCCCTAAGGTAATTTCAGATAATACATGTGGTACATTGTGGCTTATTAATAGTGTTGAACTTAAGAGTTATTGAACTCTTCTTGCTGTTGTTATTGTCATTATAGCAGATGGGGCCCTGAGACTCTTCCTCTCTGGTATGTTACTTCCTGGATTTGTTCTGCTACAGGCTCACTCTCCCTTTTCTGTCCATAATTACCTAGCTTTTTCTCAACAAACGTGTCACTCCACAGGTACCCAGGGCTCAACATGAAAGCCTCAAACCCATTCCAACAGAGTTCTCTGCTACTGTCTGATGCATAATAAATGTCTGCTAAAGGTAGGCTTGAACAATGAGTGAATGAATGAACCAATCAATCAATCGGCTTTCCAGCCTTGCTAAATGCTGCCAATATCTTAATGAAGCAGGTGAACATGACAGATGAATGGCAGATTATGTTAATGAGTTCTTTGTTTGAACTTCCTTTGATTGACAGCAATACTCTTTGACATGAATTCCATCTGGCCCGGGTACCTATGAAGTATCTGTAAAATATAGAATTAGATTTATAATTCTGCAATTATAATTGTGCTGAAAATGTTGAGAAGTGTGGAATGTGCACTACATTTCTTGTCCAGGAAATTCCACAGATATTTGGAATGAAGAGCATTATTCAAGATAATAATCACATTGTAACGAAGCATTACACTGGCTAGCTTGGACCTGTGAATTTTCTCTCAATGAATCCACTTGCTTCAATTTAATTCAAATTGTCCAGCATGACTGAAGACGCTGTTGAGGGAAGAATTAATGGTCCTAATCTAATCACCAAAGATTTAACAGCCTAGCTGAGGGTCCAAAACATAGTTTTGACATGCCACTGTCAAATGCAGGACTGCCCAATGCAGGACTGAGCCATGAGTGTGGAGCTGCTCATCAGACAAGCAGGAGTGGCAAGGTGTCAGAGACAGAAAATCCAGGGGGGGTCAGATGCAAGAGGCTAAACCCATATGGCAGTGTGGAATAAAGCCAACATGAATCAATAATTTAAAGCAGTCACTATAACATTCCTCTATGAGGTAAAAGTGAACACTTCTGAAATGAAAATAAAGGTAGGTGTTGTCAGCAGAGAAAGAGAAACTAGTCAAATGAGCCAAATAGAAATTTGAGAATGAAAAAATAGAATGCCTGGGGCACCTGTGTGACTCAGTCAGCTGAGAGTCCAACTCTTGGTTTTGACTCCGGTCATGATCTCAAGGTCCTGGGATAGAGTCCTACGCGGAGCTCTGTACTCAGCGGGGAGTCTACCTTCCCTCTCCCTCTCTTCCTCCCCCTACTCATAAACTCTCTCAAATAACTAAATAAATCTACTAGGTAGCCTCAATAACAATGGAGATGACAGACAGAAGAAAGAGTAAATTTGAAAATAGATCAATAGAAATGATCCAGGGATGACTGGATGGCTCCCTTGGTTAAATGCCTGACTCTTGATTTTAGCTAAAGTCATGATCTCCTGGGTTGTGGGATCAAGCCCTAAGTCAGGCTCCATGCTCAGTGGTTAGTCTGCCTGAAGATTCTCTCTTTCTGCTCCTCCCCTCACTCGTGTGTGCGCTCTCTCTCTCTCTCTCTCTCTCTCTCTCTCTCTCTCTCATAAATAAATCTTAAAAAAAATAGAGATGATCCAATCTGAAGAATAGACTGAAAACTGATTAAAAAATAAATAGTCACAGGGACCCATGGGATAATATCAGTATCACTGGAGTCATTAAGAAGAGAGAGACTGTAACAAACAAAATATCTGAAGAAATAATGACTCAAAACTCCTCAACTTTGG
Organism: Spilogale gracilis; assembly: GCA_004023965.1. NCBI lineage: Eukaryota > Metazoa > Chordata > Mammalia > Carnivora > Mephitidae > Spilogale > Spilogale gracilis. Next base: position 57,314 of record PITA01011289.1, on the reverse strand, counting down.
TAAAGACATAAATTTATAAATTCAAGAAGTTTAGTTAGCTCCAAACAAAATAAACTCAAAGAACACCATGCTTATATACATCAGAGCCAAACTGCTGAAAAACAAAAATAAAGTCTTGAAAGCAGTCATAACAAAATGATGCATTACATAAAGAGGAACAACAATTCTAACACTACAGTCACTAGAGAATACTAGGGATTCCTCATCAGAAATTATAAAGGAAGTGGAGTAAAATCTTGAAAGTGCCGAAAGAAAAAGGTCAACTCAAAATTCTATAATCAGTGAAAATATTCCCCAGGAAAGAAAGTAACATAAGGTATTCTTGATGAAGAAAAACAGAGAATTAATTGCCAATATATCTCCTATAAGAGAAATTGCTAAAGGAATTAAGGCTGAAGGAAAATGTTCCCAGAGGGAAACCTGGAGCTTTAGGAATAAAAGAAAAACAACAGAAGTGATAAATGTCTGGTTAAATAATATTTTTTCTATTTTAAGTTCTCTAAAATACATATAAAGGTTGAAAGCAAAAAAATCAGCATTGTCTGAGAAGGTGTAAATATGATACACATAGCAACCACAAGATAAAGGGGGGAAGATAAAGTGACCTAAACGGTTATAAGTCCTATATTTTACCTGAAGCTATAGAATATGATTTCTAAGTAGTCTTTAAACTTAGAAAGGTATATTATAATCTGTACAGAAACCCCTGGAAAAAAAAACACAAATAGATATAGCCAAAAAAGCTAGCAAATAAATTAAAATGGAATACCAAAATATATTCAAAGGAAGACAGGAAGAGGTGACAGAAGAACAAAAAACACAAGGGACAAATAGAAAAATAACAAAATGGTAGGCTTAATTAAACCAATCAGTTATTACTTTAATTGTAAATGATTTAAAAGCACCATTTAAGAAAAATATTGTCAAGTTGGATTTAAATGAAAAACAACTATATCCCCCCCCAAAAAAACCCAACAACTATATTCTACTTACAAGAAACCTACTTTAACTATAACGATATATATATACTAAAAGGAGGGAAAGGATCAAAAGAAAGCTGTATTATTTATACTAATATCAAATAAATTATATTTCAGAACAAGGAAAACTATCAGGGATAAAAAGGGACAATACATAATGATGGTCAGTTCATCAAGGAGACATACAACCATCAATTTGTATGCAACTAACAACAAAGCATGAAGCAAAAACTGATAGGAATAAGTGGAGAAATAGGTTCACAAATATACTTTGTTATATCAACATTCCTTTCTTAGTAATCTACAGAACATGTAGACAGAAAATCAGTGTCATTTAAAGAGTATCTACCAGACAACAATAGAATACACACTCTTTTCTAAGACACAAGGAACATTCGCAAAGATAGACGACGACATGCTGGCCTTAAGACAAATTCACTTAAAATGACTTTAAAAGAATTGAATTCATACAATGCATACTCTTGGACCACAATGGAATTAAACTCCACAGCATGTGTTCATCACTGGCTCTCAGAGTGCCTGGGTTGAGGTTCGGTTGCCCACAAAAGTCATCTGCTTAGGAGAAGCAAAGGAAATGGGAAGTGGGGTAAATCGGGGAGGGAAACGAAACATGAGAGACTTTGGACTCAGAAACAAACTGAGGGTCTTGGAGGGGAGGGGGTGGGGGTATGGGTGAGCCTGGTGGTGGGTATTAAGGAGGGCACTAGTGCATGGAGCATTGGGTGTGGGGCATAAACAATGAATCTTGGAACACTGAAAAAATAAAATAAATTTTTAAAAAAAGAAGTCATCTGCTTGATTAACTCACCCTTTATTGGTTGGTTTTGCATTTCTATCTCACTTCCCTAATCGCACACCAATGTTTCCTGGGATCATTTCCAAATAAACTCCTTTCTGGAGGACGGCTTCTGGAAGCCCAAGCTAACACAGTTGCATAGACAGTCAATTCTCATTATTTGTGCAAGTGAGCTGTTCTAAATTCACTGCAAACACTGAATTAGCGAATGCCAAACCACATTGCTCCAAGGGAAAATACAGCTAGGTTCCTGTGAGCCTCTGGTCATGACATTTTTATCAACTAATCAATATATAACCTTGTTTTATACGTGTTTCTGTTTAAAGACAACTTATTTAATATACACTGAAAATTTCTTCTGGATGGAATTCATGTCAACAGCACTATTACTCATGTTTCAATGAAGCTAATCTAGCACACATATTTTCCCCAAAAGACACATCACAGCCTTCTTGCAGGTAGATACGTTACACAGCACTTCAACACACAACACTTGGAGGCCATTTTAAACAGCAAATCAACACCACCACCCCCAATAATAAACACACACACACACACAAACGTAGAAAACATGATACTAAATACACCAAGTTCTCCCTCAGCTGGGAACACAATGTAGGCAACCAAACGTTCCGATGCTCGGCAAATATCTGAGAATAACAGAGAAAGGACCAGGAGTACTGATTTTGCGGTTACAAAAAATTTTTAGCAAGTGAATTCTCAGGTACAGAGTCTGAGAATAATGAGGATTGACTGTGTCTTCTTAAAGTCTCAATTAGGTGGTTTATGGATAGAACTTTTAATTTACTTCTTTCTTTTTTTTTTTAAATTCCTTAATTTTTTATTCCTGGTACCACTACTACAATTTACAGGGCAATATACCTAATGTAATGAAAAGAAAAAGAAAAAGACAAAGCTACAACAGATTAAAGACCTCAGGAATGTACATCTAATTGACACTACATTGCACTAATCAATAGCTGCACTTTTTGCAAACTGTGGCTATGACAGTCCTGAACAAGAAGGGTTTCCTGTTTAAGCTGCAGTAACTTTTCTGACTATCCATCATCGTTCCTTCTGTGACAGATTTTTACAGTTCCTCTAATGCATTTGGGACGACTGTCTCAAAGTAACCTGCAGCTTTCCTGACAACTCCTCGCTCTCTCTCCTGCTAAGAACTGTAGCCCTTTTCTTCTGAAAATTTTTTAGAACCTTCTGCTACCATATCCACCACTTCCACCACCAGATCCATAGCCACCACCATAGGGACTGCCCGAGCTTCTTCCACCAAAACTGCCCCCCCTTCATGGGTCCATAATTTGATTGCTGTTGTCCATTATAATTTCCAAAATCATTATAGTTCCCACCACCACCATAGTTACCACCTCCAAAATTTCCTCCTTCATTGTAACCATCATAGCCTCCACCACCACCTCCATATCCACCTCCTTGGTTTCCATATCCTGGTCCAACACCACCTCTACTACTATAACCTGGCCCACCACCACAGTTGCCACCATCACCTCCTCCATAACTACCTCGGCTGCCACCACCTCCACCACCATAGCCTCCTCTTCCACCAAAGTTTCCACCACCTCCAAAGTTTCCTCCACGACCCATGAAGTTGCCAGATCCACCTCCACAACCTCTTTTGTGATCCAGCAGATTGCATCTGTTGTTTAGAAAGGGCCTTTTTCACTTCACAATTATGCCCATTAATAGTGTGGTATTTCTGAACAACAATTTTATCAACTGTATTATGATCATCAAAAGTTACAAAAGCAAATCCTCTCTTTTTTCCACTCTGTCTTCCATAACTTCTATGGTTTCAATCCTGCCATACTTTTCAAAGTGGTCTCTCAAATTATATTCTTCTGTATCTTCTTTAATACCACCAACAAAAATTTTCTTCACTGTTAGATGGGCACGAGGCTTTACAGAATCCTCTCTAGAAACAGCTCTCTTTGGTTCCACTACCCGCCCATCAACCTTGTGTGATCAGGCACACATTGCTGCATCCACCTCTTCAACACAAGAGTAAGTCACAAAACCAAAACCCCTGGAGGGTTTTGTTTGGGGGTCTCTCATCACCACACAATCTGTAAGTGTACCCCATTTTTCAAAATGTTCTCTTAAACTATCATCTGTAGTTTCAAAGCTCAAACCACCAATAAACAGTTTTCTCAACTGCTCTGGTTCCTTGGGATCATCCCCCGCCCCCTCCCCCGCCCCCGCGGCGTTGATGGCCAGGCGCCAGGCGGCGGTTTTACCTCCATTTTGAGACCGGACTCATCTCTTCCAACTCGAGTTCAATATGGGACCGAGAGGAAGAGGCCTTAATTTACTTCTTTCTTATACAGAAAAGAGAGGCCAGATCAACCTCTGCTAGTCTACAAGGATGTCCTATGATTCCCCGACCAGGCAGGCCATTCTCTGACCTCTTTCTGAGCCCTGGAATCAATGTAAGTTATTTAACATTGTGCTGAATACATCGCTGATGATTCTTTTTGTGACTCCCCCTGGCTCATTTTTTATTATAGTCATTGTTTGTGCTCTTTTTTATGCATTTGGCCAGGTTGTAAGTTAAACTTTGGTGTGAACAAGAAAAACTGGGTATTACTCTGGAAACAACAGCCATTTCCTACATGGCAATATCTATCATTTCAGTCATTCTCAGAGCAGAATACCTGAGGGAGATTTCTTTGCACAAGGAAAGGAGTTGAAAGGTAACCTCCCAGCACAAGGCTGGTTTAATGTTTGTGTAACACATAAGATGTGGATAAAGACATGGGTAAAAGAACAAATCCTTCAGGGAACTCATGATACAGTGAGTTTTACTTTTGAAGTGTCTTTCTTCTCTAAATAACAATAATTGAAAATACAAATAATGCACAAAAGCATAGAAGATTCCAGAATATTGTTTTCAAAATCATACACTTATCCTATATTTTAATAACATAGAAGACTGTATAGGAAGATGATACAAAGCCTACACAGAAAAAAAAAGAGGATTAATTTGGTAAGTAAAACATAATAGCAGCAGAGGTTTAAAGGATCACAAGCAATGTTACAAAACTCAAGCAAGAAATAGTTATGATATGGAGCACAGGACACAGACTAATGATCTTTAATGACTAACTGAAGAAAATTTCCAGGCCCTCCACCCTGTAGAAATTTATAGATTTAAACAATACCATAGTTTCCTTGATCCCACATTTTCTAGTTTGTTTTAATGCAGGAACCTGGCAATAGTCAAATTCCTTCTCCTTGAGCTACCACTCACTGAAAAATAAATAGTTCAAAGCACAAAAAACAGTGATATTAATTCCTTCCGACTACTTAATAAAAACACTGAAATTTACTCACAACTTATTATCAAAGGTGGAAAAACACGGCCTAGATAAACACTTTCAATAGCTCATCCATTGTTCAACACACAATTTACAGACTGTGTTGTATCAAGCAACATGTCAGGAAGCAGGACCTGGGGTTTACTGTACGTGGAATTCTTCTCAATGGGTGAGTAATGAGACCAATTACTAACCAGGCATACAGGTGCTATAAGAAAGAGAAGTAGGGGTGTTATAGGAGCTCAGAAGGGGGGAATATACCCAGTGGAGGGTCAGAGGCAACTTCCTGGATAGGATGGTAATGTGAAGATTCAGAGGAACAGAGCATCCCAAGCTCATCTGAAATGAAAGCTTCAAGTGTGGGGGTTTGTTGAGAGATAAACTAGACTGGGAGGCAAGGTCCAAATCTTGAGGGTTTTTAGGTCAGGCAAAGAAATTTGAATTTTTTCAGAAGACCAAGGGGACCCACTGTAAGGTGTGCAATCATGAAAGGAGGTTGGGGAGAATTACGAGTGTAGTGTCAGGTTTATAATTTAGGGAGACCAGTGAGGAAGCAGATTGGCAATGGGCTGTGGATGCAGCACTGAAGTCAGCAAAACTGATAAATGGCTGTGATTGTAACTTTAGCAAAGATAATCCCAATAACCATAATCCAAACATGATGAGAACCTGAGTTAAGACACGGACAGAGAGGAAAGAGAAAGAAGTGAAGAAATATTGAGGAGTCAGAGTCACTGGGGCGTGGTGACTGAGAGAAGCGAGGTGTCAGTGGGAAAGGGGGATTCTGGATGTTTCCAGGTCCTTAGCATGCAGTTAATGGGTCAATGGTACCAAAAATCGTTCCTCATGACTGAATGTGACAGCCTTCTTTTATGTCATAACAGCACCTAATGTCTTCAAAATCAGAAATAAAAATAATCATTATGACTGACAAAAGACTCACAAATGGTTCATTGTACTCTGTGATCTTAAAAAAAAAATGTTTAAGATAAAAACGCCCCACCACTGAGCAGACCACTATGCGGTGGACATCCTGGCTCTTAAGCTTCCTTATAGCAGGACACAGGTGTCCTCCTGGGGAGCCAGAGTTTCTCTGCAGCGCAGAACAACACCCAATTCCCTTCTAGGCAGACCCCCTCCCCTTCAATCAATCCTCTATAATCAGATCAAATTGAATATTCCCCTTCCAAGGCCTTCTTCATAAGCACTAAGAGAACCTGCTCATATAACAGAGTGGAGATTAGAACTTTGGATGAGGTCTTGACTGGGCTTCTGCATTTCTTGTTCTTATCTAGAAGCATTACACCCTGAGCCTAGAGTGGGAATAGATGATTGTGCTAAGAACTGGATAGTCACACATACCAATTATATCTTCAACGGCTCTCCTCTGCTCTCAACACAAAATCCAAACAACACAGAGAGCATATAGCAATCGTCATGCGCAGATGGAGCATATAACCAAGGGTTCCCTTTAGCTGAGAACTATTCTTTTTACCCACAGGGCAATCATCATCATGTTTAAATGGCATGGCCTGAACTTCTGGTAACAATTTAATAGACCAAAGGTCGAGCCAAGATGAACTCTGTCAGGAATGTCTACCTTCTCAGTCATCTCCCCTCACTCATTCACTGGCATTCAATAATCTTTAGTAAATACAACTAGCAGAGATGCCAATGATTTGTGCAACCGAAGAAAAAATCACCCCAGATTCTGTGGTTTTATTGCTCTGTAGACATTAAATGAATTTTGTATATAACCTTGAAATCTATTCCAGCATTCTTTTGTCACACTAACTATACAAACCAGCTTTTCCATTTCCAATCCTGTTGGTTCCCTAATTAACAAGTTAAGCAAACCTTTGACAAATGGTCCTTCTACATTGTTTAAATTACACTTAGGCAAAGATAGCTAGTTTGCCAATTCTACTTTTCTGTGTGAAATACAGTAGGCATAAGCATGAGAAGAGTTCACTTGTAATATGAAATGTTTCACAATCCAAATATGCTCACCATTATGGGACTTCTTAAAAAATTAATATTTCTTTGAGAAGTATTTCATTTTCTGGAGTCCAGAGAATTTCCAATATTTCTGCAATTTCTGACTAGTATATTTCCATCGCCTTTGAGGAGTCACCTAACTCAGCCAAGGACAGGATCCAGGTCTGATCCAGGTCTCAGCCTACCAGCCACTGCTTTGTACTACCAGAAGTTTTAGAATAATTCCAATTATTTAGATAATTCCAATTATTTAGGTTTAGAATAACCTGGCCTTCGTCTTGCCCCCACCTGCACTGTTACCCAGATCTGTCTGATAAGGCACAAATACTAATGGGCTATCAGCATGAAACAGTAAAATTACTGGGAACTTTGCCTCCGAGTTCTGAGTTGAAGCAGAATTTTGACCACTTCCAAGTCTCATGTCTTTGGGCAAGCCACCTAATTTATCTTTCTTGACCTTTGTTTCCACAATGGCAAAATGGAGCAACATCATTTTTCCTACAGGCTTACAGAAAGAGTTACAATTAGCCTGGCCCACTATATATAAGTAATCCAGTGTCAGTTTTAAAATCTGACCTGCTCCAGACCTACTTGGATGTTACACCTTGAGCACTGTAAGTCACAAAAATTTAAACTGAGTAAATTTGAAGAGTTTATTGGCTTTATTAAATGACACATGAATCTGGTAGCAAGTCGTCTTGGGCTGCAGAAAAGGAAACGTTTTTAAAGGCAGAAAAGGGGAGGAAGGAAATTATTAGCAAAGAATGCTTTGTTTTTGGCAAGGTTGCCCTCCTAAGAGAATAGAAGGGGTATATCCCTAAATTTCCAGTTGACTGGTTAAAGGTTACATGGTTGGGGGAGGTGGGAAGGTGCGGGATATGAAACTGAAATTTGTTTACTCTTAAGTCTTAGTTTCCTGACCCTGGGGCCTTACCATAAGTGACTCTATTTTGCACCTGTGGTTTTCTTTTCAGCCCAGTTTAAAGCAGTGATTTTTACTGTTCTTGAACTGGGGGAGGTGACGACCAAAGGCCCTTCCAACTCTTAAGGATTCTTTCCCAAAGAAAATACTTTGTTAAATGCTTTGGCCAAACCCAGATGTTCTACGGGCTCTTTCATCTTTGTCATGGGTGAATAAGGCAGGCGTGTGTGTGGGGGTGTGTGTGTGGGGTGTGTGTGTGTGTGTGTGTGTGTGTTTAATCACACCCTCATTGTTTTCCCCC